>JADMLD010001560.1:0-39684 GCA_017589585.1 Phylloscopus whistleri | reverse complement strand
TGCTTCAGTCTTCATTAAAAAGCTTGACTGTAATCAGATGGCTGATGACACAGTTAACACCAGCCACAAAAGGGTAAGAACTCAGGCAAGAATAGCAAAAGAAATGTTTAGAAACTGCTTAGATAAATTAGATTTTCTCAGATCATTCAGGCCTGTAATTCACCCTAGGTTACTTAGGGAACTGGCTGAACAATCCTGAAGGCCATGGTAATTATCTTTGAGAATTTGGATGATGCTGGGCTAGAAAAAAGGCTGAAAGAGTGCCTATTATAAAAAAAGGAAAAAAAAGAGGACACAGAATCCCAGTTGATCTGACTTTCATTTCCCAGAAAGATCATCAGACAAGGGTTCAAATGACGTGCAAGAGAGCAAAGTGATAAGTAGTTATCAATGTGACTTGTCACAACCAGATCATATTGAACCAGCCTGTTCCTTTGTTTGTTTTTCCTATGACTGGGTAACAAGTCATGTGGATAGGCAAGAATTCAGTAAGGTTTTTGCACCGCCTCAAATGGCATTTTCATAAGCACCCAGGGAATTGTGGTCTGAATCATGGGCCTCTAACTTCACCGGGCTCAATGAACAATAGTACTGGAAAACATGCTGCATTGCTTTCCATGTCAGCTTTGGTTTGAAGCTCTGCTGCCCAAAAGTCATGGCTTTGGGACCACTGACTCTTGACAAAGCTGCTGCAAAATAGCCACAGAATTTATTGGTGAATAACAGCCAAGGATCTGCTGTCAGTAGTTCAGTATTGTGCTGATTGGATTTAGCAGGTAAGGTTCTGTAAGGGGCTGTCCTGGGGTCCAGATCCACTGTTATCCTTACAGTGACTTGAATGATGCACTAAAGAGCACATATTTTAAATCTGGGTTTAACTCTAAGCACTGACAAATTGCAAGCATCTTGAGGGAAAGGCCTGAGGAACTGAAGAAATACTCTAAAAGAAGCAGGGTAGCCTTGAATATAAACTGGCATCTAGATAGGGCTAAATGCCTCCCCAAATGCTTGATGGTAAATGAGAGGAGAGGTAGCAAAGATCTGGGAATTGTAGAGGATCATAAACTCAGCATGAGTCAGTAATGGCATCCTGTTGTGAAAGAAGCAAATATTATTCTGGGATATATAAACAGCAGAATTGTACAAAAGACATATGAGGTAATCCTTCCATTGGTAAAGTCTCCTGTAGGGAGCCAATTCTAGTTTTGGGTACCAGACTTCAAGAAAAATTGTAGAAAGTCCAGGGGAGAGAAAAGAGCCTGGTCAGAGGTCTAGAAAACATGCTCTGCAGGGGCAGGTGTCAAGAAATATGTCTGCTTAATTTATGCAGAGAAGACTGGTGAGACTTGTGCCTTCCAGGCTTCAAATAAATAAAAATGCTACTTCAATAAGATGGTAATAAACCTTTGTGTCTCTATTCATTGTGGTTAATACAATAAGTTATATGTTTAACAAAGATTTAAGTTGACTTTTTGAGAAGTCTTTTTTCTGGAATAGATTCTTCAGAAACAGTAGCATCCCTCTGATGAGGGCCATTAAGATCAGGCTTATGAAATACCTGCCAGGAATGCTGCAGGTAGAGCTAGTCTTGCCTTAGACAGATTGATGAATTATTCCAATTTTCTTTGTTTCTATGATAATGGATTGGTTTTTAAAAAATTCTGGGTCCAGAGTGGCACATATTTACCATAAGCAATCTCTGTACTTGTCACGAATATGAGCTATGAAGATGCTGTGTGTGATATTAAACTTGTTGATGTGTAAATCAATGTGCAAGTTAAGCATATGGTTAGTCTAAGTGCATTCACTTCTTTTGGTAAATTCCCACTTTCTTTCATTCAAAAGACCATTACTGGCAAAAGATGGCTGTGGATGCAGGATGTCCCTGTGGCTCTGTCCTAAGCCTCAGTCCTCGGTTCTCCTCATCCAGGGGATGGGGAGAGGGAATTGGTGTTAACATTGGCAGGACAATTTCTAATCATCTCTGTGGTTCTGGCCCCACAGATGGGCATCATGATTGGCATCTGGCTTCACAGATTGGGCTGGGGAGGTAGAGGAAACTGCTCCTGCTCTTTCCTGCTGCACTTGAGGGAGAGCAGGCAACCTTTGAAGAAGCCTGTGCGATCACAAGTGGATATGTGATGTTAGCCATCTAACAGCAGTGCTGAGCACAGACAATGCATCTCCCAGCACCCCACAGAGTGAGTCAGTCCAGTGCTCCCCCTCCTCAGTCTCACTCTTCTCACCCTCAGGCCACCAGCCACGGTTCCACCAACTGTGGCTGGTGTTGGTTTTCAAGGATGCAAAGAGGCAGTCAGCACACTTCAGTGATTCAGCCAAGTGGTAGCCCACAGAAACAGGACTGACCTGGCCTAGGGATATGGCTAATCTCACCCAGTACCTGCACAGGTGTTTTGTCCTGTGTTAAGAAAAGAGCAGAAACCTAAAGCCAGATGGAGACAAATGCACTGGGATGCTTCTTTTGGTGGCAGTTTGCAGTTAGATAAGGCTAGAGTGATGTGTGACAACAAGTGGCCTCATTTTGGCCAGCAAAAAAAACTTTGTTCTTGTATTTGACTAAAAAAATGTCAGCTAGGAGCCATAACACCCAGAGTTGTCTTGTTTTGCTCTTTATTCCAGTGAGTGATGCCAATGCTTCATTGTTTATTTGGATTGTTTTTATCTTATCCAGTGTATTTTGCTCTGGGCAAAGATACAGGCATTAAGTCAACAGAAGGACCTAGGTGTTGCAACAACGAGTGTTGGAGCCCTTAACTGTTAGGCACTGGGCCATGTAGTGGAATCCCAAGCCCCATATGAAATACTGGTCCTCCTAAACAAAGCACAGGGTTTAACACAAAAATTTATCTCTAAGCATCACATGGGAATGTGTCTCTGCCACTCAGCCATTTATTATTTCCCAGCCAGGAAAGTTAGAGAGGAGGAAACAGTGTCTCATGTGACTTTGGAGAACCTTACACCCACTGAATAACAAGCAGCAAAGGGGGAAGGGGGAGAGGGAAGACAAGCAGTTTGGAAATAGCCTAAAGGCAGAAATTTGACACAGAAACCCTTTGGCATAAATTCCTCAAGAACAGTGAGGCTGATAGAGGAGAAAAGAAGTCCCTAAATGATTTGTGAGCAGAAGGCAGGGTGCTAATGTATTTACATAATTTATTCATAACAGTTTGCTCAGCCAGCTCTACCAAGGACATGGATACTGGACGCTTTAAATGTTCTCTAGGGGAGGAGTGAATCTGACTTTTTGAGCTGAGCCAATGGCTACTGACGTGTCTGCTGCCCTTTCTGTGTTCCTCTGTGGGCTGTGGATTGAGTGCTGGGTCTGATGCTGCTTGGTTCCATGTACAGATTTCCACCTGTGCAAAGAGAAGCTGAGCACCCACATCCAAGCCACTGCTGGATTTCTGTAATTTTTAAAAAATTTTTGTATCCACCCTCTGTATTGTGGGTTAGCACCCCAAGCTGTCAGACAGGGCATGCTGTGGGAATACACCGTCAGCAGCTACCAGTGATGAAATATCCTCAGATGGCTTTGACTGCCTGAGCCTATTCAGAACAGTACTGTGCTGCAGGCTCAGAGAAAAGATAAAACTGCCCTGCACAGCAAGTGAATCCCACATTGTGCTGGAACAGGAAGGTCCCTCGCTGCCCTGCTGCTCCCTCCCACTTCTCCTTTTACTATGCAAAGTCAGATGAAAATGAATTAGATGCTTGTACTGAGCATTTCAATGGGACAGAAACTCAGCAATATTACCTGTCAGTGGGTCTCTGGGAAGCAAAAGGTCCCTGCCAAGTTCTGCTGGATCTTGAGCAATCTGTGAGCAGCGTTGGCATGGCAACCCATGGATACAACTTCCATGCATCATTTGTCTGGGGACTAGCCTCTCTCCAACCTTCAGCCTGGAGCTCAGCGCTGGCCAAGTGTCTAGTTAATCTGAGTCATTGAATTGCTGGGAGGGATTATAGGGTTAAACTGGGATAACCTAAATAGGCTGATAAAAGGCTATTCAGTAAGAGATGCAAGTGCCCAGCATCTCCCAGGTTTTAGCCCTCATGCTCTCGAGTCCTGAGTTGAACTTATCTAAAAGAATAAAGGGTAGGCACTGGAAATTCCCCAAAAAACTTGGAAAGACACCCAGTGTGATCTTAGTCTCTGTGAGAGCTGGAAAGATTTATTTTAGAAAGAGGTTTGGATGATTAAATATTATTTGGAACTGTGGTTTCATTTTGTATGTACAGTGGTTTTACTCTTAGTTCCTTTCCTGTTCTATAATCTCCTCTGTTTCTTCAGTGTAATTAGCCTGTTGTTTTCAAAAGGCTGCTGATTGTGTGTGAATTGAACTCATTATGCCCTGACTTCGCTCTGTGTGTGTGTTATGTATGCTGCCTGTGCCTGCGATCCCTGACCTGCACCAGAAGGAGCTTTGCAGGCTGAGATATTTGCATGTGGCAATGGGCTAAGGAAAAGGGTAACTCAGCAGGCTCTTGGCTCAGCAGCTTCGAGCCTGAGAGCCCCAGCTGATGGCTCTGGAGACGAAGTCTCCTCTCCTGGAAGCATAGGAGTCTGTGCTCCCTAAACAGGAGCAGATTTAATCATAAGGGGCCTGTCAGGGGGTGTGTTTTGGGTACTGTCTGAGGTCCAAGTGCTCAGCAGATGTACTCCAGTATCTCTTGCAAGATCAACTAAAGGATGAGTCCTTGCAGGGGCCTGATGTTTCTAGGTTCTGCTGCACACCAAAACCTGTAACCTTACTGGGGAAAACCAGTTTCTGGTTTCTGCCAGCATGGCATAATTATCCTGGAATAATTTTCCTTGAGAATCTTTATCTGTATCACTTTTAGGCTGTAAGTCCTGCTATTGCAGATGCTCTTTGGGAACAAGATAGAACTGGGCTTTTGGGAGTCGTTACAAGTCCACAAGTCTTTGGAAATTCTGGCATGGTTGGTTTCCTCAGAGCCATAGGTTTTATAGTTGTGGGTTCCCAGACCTGCTTGCTGGCTTCCAGGTGACTTTGAGTCTAGCTTTGATCTTCTGAAACTTTTAGATCATTTAGTTTCAGCAAACGACTCTTTTTGGCAAAACTTTGTTTTGCTCCCAAACTTTTGTCTAACACTACTTCAGTGTTCAAGGAAAATAAAAGCTTCCCATTTGGCTTCTCAGTATGCTTTAAGTTCTGGGGGAACTGCATTATCAAAATGGGACATCCTGGTCCTTCCCAGTCCACACTGTGTGTGACTTGCTACACTCTCACAACTCCCACTAGTTCTGGTGAGTGTTGCAAAGACACATATGTCCAACAGCATTGATTCAGAGTGTGTAGAAGATGCCATTTCTTCAGGTATCTTCTGCATCTGTAAGTTCTTGATGTGCAAAAGACAAGTAAGTATAAATATGTATTATAAAATACTTTGAAAAAGCTCCCTAATTTTCCTCATGTAAAGTGATCACCAGTGCAGTAATGCACAGAAGAGAAACAAGTTTGAATTCAGGTTATGTTCAGGGGCAGGGAAGAAAACAATGAAAATTGCATCCCTTTTGCCTTCTATATACAGACACTTACAGGAATTCCATTTAATTGGTCTCTGCCCAGGGCAATGTGAATTTTGTCCTTAAAGAAGGAGTAGTCATTCATTTGGTGGAGAAAGTCAAAGTCAATGTTAATGAGATGGCTCCCCCCATGCAGGGAGGTGGTGTAGCTGAAATGAATGTTATCAAACATAAATACCATTTATGGTGCCAGGCTCCCATTCTGTGTTGGCCTGACAACTTTCAAAGTGATACTTGTTTTAGTGGCTAAGCAATCAACCAAAGTGACAATTTCTTCTTGAAGACAGCTTGACAATCTAGCAACTTCTATTGCAGTGTTACTACTAAAATGCACAGTATGAATCATCACAGTCACTTTCTATTTTCAAAAGTGATAGTGATAAAGTATATCGCTATGTAAATACAGGGGATAAATTCTTCTCAGTCCAGCAGTAGCAAGAGGAGGATGGTGATGGACAGCCACAAAGGGAAAATGTTTGTATCATAATTGTTCCTATTTTTCTTTTATGGAGCTCATTCATAATGCCTATAGAAATTAACAACCTGGCAAGGGAAAGCGATGTGCACAGCAACTGCCATTCCTGCTACCTCACTGCCATATTAACCTTCAGTTTGATAATTAAGTATTTAGTTTCTATAAATCTGAATCGCTCCTCTTAGAAGGGAAGGGCTCTCAGGTTCTTGCTGGACTTGCAGTGTGATCTGTGGGCTCAGGATTGAATTATGTTTGACGTGCAATTTAAAAGCCATTTTTGGAAGCAAACATTTTTCTATGAGTAGGAAAAAGCAGTCAAATATTTAGGTATACATTGACATTTCTGCTAATAAATTGCACATTTATCTCAGATTCTCAGTGTTTAAGAATTTGCTCAGTAGAGGCACAGCTGGTAGGAACTCATGCAGTAGGTATGATCAGACCTCTCTGTTACACCAGAGACTCACTCCTGCTCTGCCTGACAGCATTCACACACTCACCACAATGCTGGGGTCTCCCTTCTGGCTTGGGACTTGTGCAGGTGCAGCAAGTTGGCCTGATCTGCTGACCTGTTTCTTAGGTGGCAAGTCCAAGGAAGAGGAGAAGAAATATGACATTGCAATGAGAATCAGATAAAGCTTGCAGGGTCTTTGCAGGGAAAGCACCATCTTCCAGCAGAGTCAAAGGCACAGCCACTCCCTCAGCTCATGAGCGCATGCATGCATGACTGCATATGTAGAAGAGTTTCCATCACGTGATCTGTTGTTCATTCCCAGTCTCATGGTCCGATGTGAATCATCCAGAAAGCTCAGAGGCTTGGGAGGTGGCATTATCAAGCCTTTGGGGAAGTCTGGCCCAGCCAAAAGAGCATCAGTGGGGGACTTGGAGTGAGTGGCTACACACATTTTCCGTTCTTAGCCATGATCATCTGTAGGGTGATTCAGCTCTCTGAATGTAATGCCCTTTGAAAGACTCCACAGTATCCAAGCTATGCATGTGAAGCTGTCATGCCTGAGTCCCACAGCCTTCTTTCTGGAGGCCCAGTGTCCACTTCAGAGTATCACATGCTGGGATTTTATACCTATGTATATTAACTGAATTGCATCCTTAGCTTAATCAAGTCCTAATTTTTTCAGGAATGTGGGAATTGCTCCCTACAGTAACAAGATGACTGGAAGTCTTAGTGGTTTAGCAACTGCAGAGTCCTTGGAATATCTTCATAGCATTACACACTGGCAAGTGGAGGGATGTAGAACACACCAGTACCCGTAATAGCCTTACAAATGTAGCCATTCCACTTCTGAGAGTGCAGCTGGTTTAGCTGTTTCTGAGGGTCCTGCCTCGTCCTGCCGATGCTTAGGAAAGTTTGGTGTGTGGGGACACTGGCACTGTCCGCTTGTGCTGGGGAAAACACAGAGCACAGCTCTTTGAGCTGCATCAAGCCAAATGCTTTGGGGTCTTGATGCTGGTGCTAGCTAATGAAGCCTGCAGGAGGTTGGAAGGGTTTCAGTTATGCCCAGTACCTGGATAGAATGCTTGGACTATGTCTGGACTGATTAATTAGCCTGATACATTGTACCATGTAGGCTTACGTTTGGTGTATCTTCTCTTTCCTGCGTCTTCCTGGCTTCCCAAAGTTCACACAACTGTAAACTTTTAAGAACCAGGCACAGAGCTCCATCTGGCTTGACAATGAGACTTAGACACAGAAGTCAGTTAGATCTAGCAAAAACAATGTGGCAAGCACTATTTAATGTATTTTGAAAGTGCTGTGGCCTACACAGTCATAGGAAAGTGTCAGAACCACAGCAGCTCCCCTGCCACTGTGCTGCCTTGGTGACAATGTTACAGCATAACCTAATGCCCAGGGAAATGTCCAATGGCTCTGGAAAGCCTGTTCTCTAGATATTAAGCCTGTAGAGAAAATGCCCTTTTTACCTGTCTTAGCCTGTTTAATACCTTCACAAATCACACCACCTCATTTGTTTTGCTGTGTGGAACCTCCTGGTCTGTCTGAGCTTTATGTGCTGAGTGTGATGCCATGTGTTAGGGAATATCCCTTGGGTCAGCTGGGATGAGCTGTCCTGCTTGTGTCCCCTCCCAAGTGCTTGTGCACCCCCGGCCTCCTCAGTGCTGGGGTGGGATGAGAGGCAACAAAGGCTTTGGCTCTATGTGAGCACTGTTCAGCAATAATGAAAATATCTCTATCTTATCAACATTATTTACAGCATCAATCCGAAACACAGCCCTATACCTGCTACTGTAAAGAAAATTAATTCTATCCCAACCAAAACCAGCACATTTAATAATGAATCTTCTGAAGGCAATCCTCTGTATGAGGAAGACTGTGGAAATCTGGCCAGAAGAAGAGGTCTCTCAGAACTGAGCATGCCAGGGCCCCTGTCCTCAGAGATTGTTGATGATATTCTGCATAAATTCACATGCCGTCATGAGATGCAGATCATCTCCCAGTGGGACTGGAGGAACTGAAGTCTTCCTAAGGAGGAAAAAATTTAGAGTCAAATGCACATAAATCTTAGGCCTGAAATGATTCAGATTATAACCTGTGGAAGCTCGAAGGCTGGAACTATTATCAAAGGAAAGAACAAGGGATGAAAGATGGGATCTCTGTTGTGATGCAGCAAGCAAATACTTGCTCTATCTTGTTAGCAATGACGTTCAGAAACTCAGCTAATAATAGCCCAGCCTTGATACCAGAGAAATCAATCCCCATGTACTGAGCTATCAACAGATCTGATTTGTGTACATGATGTTCAGAACTGCAAGGAGATGTGGTATGAGACAAATTAAATGTAAAATGTGACAAACTGTTGGATATCTCTTCTCCTGTTATCACACCCTGGTAAAGGAATGGCAAGAGTAAGGATCTATTTCAGTCACTTGAGTACTGTCTCATGTACACTTATTTAAAAGGATACTTGATCAGTGCAAAAACCTTGAGTCAGAGAGCAAATGGTTGTCAAATATGATGTTATGTTGCTTAACACAGATGATGACAAGTGCTTTTTTCTGAACTATCTGGCTTATACCTACATATGAGTAATCAGTTGTGGAAATGTCAGAGAGGATATAGGAATGTGGTAAAGAAAAGAAGTTAATTATCAATCACATTCAAAAGTATGAGCCAAGACAAGTGAACAAACAAACTAAAAACCCACAAGTGAGCTTTGAATGTGAGCTGAGACAAGAACCTGTCTGATAATGCTATTCAAGCATTTTTTTTCCATATAGAGAACTGAACTGCTCTACAATGACCAGGACAGTTGGGGAAATACAAGAAGACAAATACTAGCTCCTTTGCAAACCCTCAGGGGCACACTGACAAAATTTTAAGGGTCTATTTCTGAAAGGCTAAGTCTGGAAATAGTGTTGCCTGACACTGAAGGACTGAAGCACCAGGACTGCCTTGATTCTGACTTTATAGCTCCCCAGATGGTAAGAACTGCTCTAATCTTGACAGAGCTGAGCAGCTTGGCACTGTGCTTGCATCAATCATGCTCATTGTGATCATTAAGCAGTTACTGGGTAAAGTAGACAGAGATCAGAGTGGTGACCAACACTGTGGCCCCCTGCTCTCCACCAACACCACACAGCTGTCTCCAGCTTGCTGCTACCTTTCCTCACTCATCCCCAGATTTCTACCTGACAGTCTTGACTCCCATATAACCTCTATGCTAGTGTATATTGCAAGGAGATAAGGGCTTAAATCCTTCCAGCAGGCAAGAAGCTGAACATGCCTGGCTATCACATAGGATTCTGTCTTCAGTTCTTGCATGCTTCAAATAGATAGAGTGGGTCGGCTGCCCATGTTTAGCATGATGGCCTGGTCTCTGCTGATGAGCAAGAATCAGAGCCCATAGATCCTTTGCTCCTTATAGATGTTTATCTCAGTTGCAGTTGCACACCTGAATTAGAGGGAAAAGTGAAATTTTGTATAGCAACTTGTGTTGGGATTGACTGACAAGGTCTGGGCAGCAGGGAAGCTTCATGGGTGTTGTGGTTTAGCCCCAGCCAGCAGCCAAGCCTCAAGCTCACTCACCCCCCCCACCAACAGGAGTGGGGGGAGAATCAGAAGGGCAAAAGCCAGAAAATTCATGGGTTGAGATAAAGACAGTTCAACAGGGAAAGCAAAAGCTGAGCACACAAGTAAAGTAAAAGAAGGAATTAATTCACTGTTTCCCACTGGCAGGCAGCTGTTCAGACATCTCCAGGAGAGCAGGGCCCCATCACGTGTAATGGTGGCTTGGGAAGACAAACACCATCCCTCCAATTGTCCCCCTCTTCCTGCTTCTTCCCCTCACTTTATATCCTGTGCATGATGTCATATGGTTTGGAATACCCCTTTAATTAATTTGGGTCACCTGTCCTGGCTGTGTCTCCTCCCAGCCTCCCAGACACCCCCAATTTCCTCCCCACCATAGCTGTATGAAAAGCAGAAAAGGCCTTGGCTCTGTGCAAGCCCTGCTCAGCAGTAACAAAAACATCTCTATATTGTCAGCCATGTGTTCAGTGCAAATCCAAAACACAGTCCCATAGCAGCCACTGTAGAGAAAATTAACTCTATACCAGCTGAAACCAGCACAAGGGGCTTCCCTGAGAAGCTGCCAGAAGCTTTCCTCGTGTCCAACTGGGCCAATGCAGCTGGCTCAGAGACACAATGGCCAAGGCTGAGTCCACCAGGCATGGGGATAACCTCCGGGATAAAGTGTTTAAGAATGGGAAAAATATTGCACAGGAACAACTGCAGTGAAAGAGAAGAGTGAGAATATGTCAGAGAAACAGCCCTGCAGACACCCAGGTCAGTGAGGAAGGAGGGACAGGAGATGCTCCAGGTGCCAGAGCAGAGATGCCCCTGCAGCCCATGGAGGATCACAGGGATGCAGGGATGCCCCTGCAGCCCATGGAGGATCACAGGGATGCAGAGATGCCCCTGCAGCCCATGGAGGATCACAGGGATGCAGAGATGCCCCTGCATGGACGAGCCCATGCTGGAGCAGGTGGATGCCCAAGGAGGCTGTGGTACCCTGGGAAGCCTGCATGGAGCAGGCTCCTAGCAGGACTGTGGACCCATGGAGAGAGGAGCCCACACTGGAGAGGTTTGCTGGCAGGATTTGTGACCCTGTGAGGAACAGAGCAGCCTGCTGTGCCCTGTGGAAGACACCTGTGCTGGAGCAGTCCATGCAGGACTGCAGTCTGTGGGAAGGACTTTTCTCATGTTGGAGAAGTCTGTGGAGGAATATCTCCTGTGGGAGGCACCCTACACTGGAGCAGGGGAGGAGTGTGAGGAGTCTTTCCACTGAGGAGGAAGGAGCAGCAGATATGAGTGATGAACTGACCACATGCCCTATTCCCCATACCCCCAGTGGAGAAATTGGGAAGGAAGGTGAGCTTGGGAGGAAAGGAGACATGAGGAAAACTTGTTTTAAGAATTAATTTTTATTTTTTATTACCCCATTCTGATTTGTTTGGCATTAAATTAATTCCCCCAAGTGGAGTGTGTTTGCCTGTGAGGTTAACTGGTGAGTGATCCCTCCCTGCCCTTATTTCGATTTAAGAGACTTTCATATCCTAGCCAGGCATCTGTAGGGGTAACACTTTCCATCATCCTGAACATGCTGCATTCAAAAGGGTAGCAGGGTTATTAAAAAATGAAATTCCTGAAAGCCCAGAAAACAAGCACAGGCTGTGAGCTTCTTGGTACATTTTCCCATTAACTTCTTTGTTTGTTTGATTGTTTCTTAAATAAATAAACATGCCAAAATCAACACACACATTTATTTTAATGTCATTTAGTAGGGAAACTCTTCTGAGCTTGTTCAAAACTTGAAAACAATCTGACCTCAGTCTCCTACTACAGATATGTCTAGACTAGAATTTGCTCTCCTGTTGTAACTTGTGTTTATTAGTTGTTTGCCAATTAGCTAGTAGAGTTGGTGAAGACATTTGAAATTGAAAAAGATAATCTAAACATTCCAAGAAGATGTGTTGCAGCAGTCAGACATTTGTGGTTTACCTTCACTTGTGCACTGGAATAACTCACAAGTGTTTGCCTCATGGAATGAGCATTTATGGACTGTCTCAACTTTCATTTTATAAATGGCATAGTAGCCAAAAGGAAGTAATTGACAATCAATTAAGTTGGGTCACACATCAAACCCATGTAATACCTGAGTATTCTAGTTTCAAACTGAATTTAAAACATTGGTTTGTACAGGCTTGTCTAAGAGGTCACAGTGCTGAAGAATGTGAGATACACGGAACACTTTGTCCAGAAAAATATGTTTGAGGAGTCCATGGGAAGAGGGAAAACAGCCTCCTGCATGACCTCTCGGAGACAAAGTGGGAAGCTGGCTGCTCACTGGAAAACTGTCAGGAGAGGAGTAGGATGCAAATCTTGCCACAATGGATAAGAAACGCCTACTACCACATAGTGGTTTAAAGAAGTAGATCCAAAGACAGTGGCATCTCTCCTTCACAGAAAGAAAGCTGCTGGCCTCAGCAGTCTGTTTCATTTCATGGAAAAAAATCAGAAAAAAAGCCAAAGTCTTGAAGTAAGAGGCCCCACAAGAATCACTTTTTTTTTTTTTTTTTAATTTTTTTTTTTTACAGAGAGTATTGTGAACCATAGGCTGGATATGGGGGGTGTTTGGTGATGGTAGTGCACAGTCAACATGTCTTGGAATGGTACAGCTTGATTACAAAGTGAAATCTTATTGACATCAAACAAATATTTCAGAGTAAAACTAGCAACCAAAAATAGCTGGCACATATAATATTGAAATAAAATGGACCATAATGCACATACTACTCCAATAAAATTTATATTATAACAAATTGAGCATCCTCAACCATTTTTTTTATTTTATAGAGAACAATTAGAGGATAAGATATTAAAAATTATATGCAAGGCAATAAATAGCTTTCATGGAAACTTAAAAACCAAAGGAAAGTGCAAATATTTGGTCATTACAACCATCATTTATGGAATCAAATAGTCCCTTTCTCCACTATAGACACTGTCATTATTATACAACAAGTCACAGGATTATTTATAAAATTATAAAAAAAGAGGAAAAAATCTTTTGTTTTGTTTTGTTTTTATGTGATGAAATATTTCAAGTCCCATGCCAAACCTAGCTCAGAGGCCAAACTGACTCTTTTCCTCAAGTATATAAATTCTGGGAGACCAAATGTGTGTTCTCAGAGATGAAGTGACCAGTGAGAGCCTGAGGAGCTGAGGAAGGCCAGTGGGATTAGGGGTGATGTTAAATTATGAAATTCAAATTGGATTAATGTCTCCCCTTGCACACTGATGCCCTGACCTCCCTGCATCCAAGCTGATGTGGTCCTGTTTGCAGAGGGAGAGATTGAAACCTGTCCCTTGGGCCCTTGTGTCCTATAGCAATGGTGTAGTGTTCAAAGAGGAAACTTGGGATGCAGGTGCCTTCTCCTGCCTTCACTTCAAATCTGGATATGCCACTGCCTCATGAGCTACAAGTTTTCTCTCTTCTTCTCCCTCTGAGAGCAGCTGGAGGAAAGAAAAGGAGTTTTTCTGTGTTGGGAAAGTGAGGAACATCACCAGCTGGAAGAAAGAGAGGAAGAGGGAAGCAGCCAGCCTCTCTTCTTCCTCTCTCTGCAGCAGGGAGATTGTTCAGGTAGCACCAAGGGGTAGTTTGGCTGTGGAGCACAGCCACTGGGCCAGCAGCAGCCCTATGCAGCTGCTGGCATCCTAAACCTGCCCTATATCCCTGCTTTCTCAGAAATAATTACCTAAGGACAGATCTAAAATCAATTAGCTGATCAAGGGAGTGACCTGTGTGGAAACTCAGTGATGTATCTGAACTCAGACTGTGTCAATAAAAGCTTCAGTCATAGCACAAGCTGAGCCAAGAGTGAGGTACATTTTCCCATAACTTCATGCATAGCCAATTCCCTAGAATTGAACAGCCATGTTCAGCCCACTTTAGGGCGTAGTCTTTTCCACCATGACTACATATTTCTATGGCAACTACTCTTACCAGACACTTCTGTGTATATGTGTATATGTAAATAAATAATAGATAAGGTACTGGTAAATGGTGCTAAAACTGTGCCAGTAGCTCTCTTGTGTTGCAGACATCTCCTGTTCCGTGCTGCCAGACCTGCATGCTCTCCATGCAGGTCTGTGCAACAGAGACACAGAGCAAAGGGCTGGGTTTTTACTTGAAATAAAGTGTGTTGTGGTTTACCAGCAGCAGAGTGTTGCTGCACTGGGCTGGCAGGGAGCAGTCTGCCCTCTGTTGCGATACCAACAGGGAAAACTGGAGCTTCTCTGCTGCCTAATGCAAAAACCAGGCAGCGGCTGCAGTTTTGGACAGACAAGGCGAGCCAGTCAACGTGGTCACTGTGTAAAGCAGTAAGGAAGAACTGCTTCCTAATTTGTCAGCTTTTGGAGTTAATATGTGAAGTTAGGCAGCATTTCCATCTCTAATAATTAAAAAAAAATCAGGAAAAAATACATTTTCTCCTATATTTCCATATCACTTGACTCCATGAATCCCCCTTCTTTTGAAGAGGTGGGAGCTGAGTGGTGGAGCCAGGACATGTTTGGCTGTATGGAATTTTTTCATTTCTTGGATAATTTTTTAACTTCCTTAGCTTTCCTTGCTTCACACTTTCCAAAGCATAATGGTCTGAGAAGTAACAGGCTCTGTCATGCCTTTAAGAAGCTAGAAACTTTCCACTTGCCTCAGAATTCTGTATCTTAAGGAAGAAGCCTTAGACAACAAGATCCAAAAAGCACAGAGTTGTATAACATTGAGGTCAGGAAGAGTTTGGCTTTTTTGTAGGGGCTTACACCTTACTGTGAGTACAATCCCACCTACAGCAACCCACCTAACCTCTCCATCTTTCTGAGAATTAGAGACACTTTAAGTTGCAGCAGAAAACTTCTTTAGCTTCCTTAATTTCTGTTGCAGTTTTTGCCCGGAGGTTCCTTCCTCTTGGCTGAACTAAACACGCAGGTAACTGCTTTTCTGCCTTGGGCCATTTATAATTCATAAAGTAAGTGTTCCTCTGCTGTGCTCCCCTGAGGGGCATCCTATGAGCTGTGCTCCCAGACCACGCAGCTCTGTGGAATTCAGGAAAAAGGCACAGTAGTTTTGGCCACTTTAATAAAACATGTCCAAACCCACAGATGAAGAGTAGAAGTTCTCTGCTCTGTATATGGTTATTATAAAAAACCAGAGATGATGTGGAAAATCTAAGTTGGGTTTTTACTTCTTTTTTGTGCCATAGTTCTCCAGAACTAAGAACACAGGCAGTGTTAGAGACAGAGACATAAAAGTCTCCCCTTTTCAGCTGATTAACCCTGCAATTATGCAGCAGGACTAGGTTCCCTTCCTCTTGCTTCCTTCTGGAAGTATGTCTGAAACATTAAGTTTACGGTGGACCCCGGTTGCAGCAGGAAATCCCTCTCCAGCTCCTCCCTAATGTGGCTTCTCCTGGGCCTGGAATGTTGGGGTGTGAGCAATGCTCCCCTCCAGTCAGGCAGCAATTGGCACCACAGTCCCACTGCCACAGGATGGTCACTCAGCAGGTGGATCCCAGCATCACGGGGATGGCAGTGAGGCCGTGGCAGCAGGGGCTGAGCTTTAGCTGGAGGTGGCCATGGAACTGCATGGACCTGCAGTTCCCAGGCTGTGACTCCCCATCACTTTCAGGCAGCTCAGCCAAGGCGACGCTGCCTCTGGGTACACGGTAGCAGAGCTTAGAGATTTAAAGCAAATCTTCAGTGCCTACAGCCTCTCAGGTGCCTAAACAAGTTAGGTGAAGTTTTTTTTGGCTCTCTGTCCTCTACGTCGGCATCTGAATTGTGCATGAGTTGCACTTCAGGTACCTTGCTGTTTTCTTTGGATTTTGCCACCAGGAGCAGGAGCAGAGGTTTGCTCTGGCACGTGCAGCAGAAGGACAATGTCACCCATTGCCTACATCCCAGAAATCCACTCCCTGTTGCCCCCTTCTATCTTCCAGCTCTTAAACCTTGTGACAGTGATTGCAAAGCTCTACCTACCATTCTGTAACTGCTCCCTTACAACCAAACCTGGGAACTCAACTTCCCAGTTGTTTGATCCTGTTTATATCCTCATCTGCCAAAAGTATTCTCTCTCCGGTAAAAATCTTCACTTTCTGCTCAGCTTTTCCACCCTTCCCACATATATGCATTCTTTAGTCTGGATTATTTGTTTACATTAATAATAAACCAAACAAAAGTGCTGCTCTTCTCTTTTGAGCGTCCACCCCAGGCTGCTTCAGATATGAGGAGCAGCCAGGATAGAGAGCTGAAGGGATCTCTGTGTTCCAGGATTTGGGTCTGGCATGACACAGGCTACAAAACATGGGCTTGCATGATAGCAGTCTGCACTTGTTTAATGATGGCTCCTTCCCCCTGTGGTGGAGGATCTCTGGAAGCTTTATTTTACCCTAATTAATTTTCACTCCTCTCTGCTTTCATGGTTGACCTTTTCCATCAAGACTCACAGAACAGATGAATTGTCTATGAAACAGAGGTTGTTCAGCCATTATTCCCTATAGCTGTGTTCCTTTCCTCTCCCCAGGGGAAGCAAACCCATTGAAGCAAGTTGTTTAGGATATTTGCAAGGGAAACTGTGAAGTATTTGGCCTTCTTTTTCAATTTAAATATGCTGGTGCACACCACAGGCCAATTAAAGCCCCATTTTCATGGATATTTTATATGCAATCCTTGTATAGATGCACATACAATGTAAGTCATTGCTTGTTTTAGATATAAGGGCTACACCATAATAGTCACTTATCATCACTAGTCAAAAATAATTCTAAGCAGACTTGGATTTTGTTTTCTGGGAGTAACTTTGCTTACCAAGGGAAGAGTACACAGAGGGGCCTGCCACTTGGAAAATAGAGAATTAAGACAGTCACTTCTAGCTGAAGTTATTGTTATTGCTATTTCTGCACAAGGCCTAGAATTTATGCAATAAATTGGAAATAATACGAGATCAAGAGGATTTTTAATGGACTTAAAATGAAGACAATTATTGCGGTATTGGTTGTCATTGATACGTAACTGCAGCAAAGTGATACAACAGTGGCCACCCTTAGAAACAATATTTGGTGTGGGAACCTTCAGCAGGGATGCTAAAGTGTCAGAGAAACTGTGAAAGAAGTTATTGCAGAAAATGGCAGATTTGTCACAGAGGGGTACAGAAAACACTGGAGACTGAGTTCCTAACGACCCTTACCTCTGGATGTGCTGTTTTCTTACAAATTAATTTTATTCCTCAAGGATCTTCTCTGGGGACTAGCTTTTAAAATTTGGTAGAGCCAAACCATGGTAGTCCTTGAGTGACTTTTTTACAGTTTATATTGCTGGTAAATACAGCAATTGCTTGTTACGATTTCTGTTTGTTCTTTGGGACTATAATGACATGTTTTTACAGATTGCTACAGATTTATATATAGTCTAAATGACTTAATTAAGAAAAGTAACTTCCTCTGCCCCAAATACCTCAGTATTGAAAGATTTATTCATGGAAGTAGGCAAAATAAAATCATATTAGTAAACCTGAGAGATTAAAAATTATGTGTATATTTTTTTCATTGTGAAGAATGACTGGAGACATGAAATTATATACAGGTATGACTCTGTCATCATTAGGAGGAAAGCAGCCTCATTTAACAGTGGGTAGGAGGGCACAAACATTTTATTCAGTCAGAAGAAGATGGTAGATAAATTACATCTCTCTGAATTTGATCAGGACAAGGAGCATGTTTCATCTTGTGAAAGACTGTGTAATATCTTTAATAACCACAGGAATGAAGGCTTTGCTCACATATTTCACACACAGCTTCACCTCCATAGGGAAAGGAGCATTCAGAACCAGCCCACAGGGAAGAGGCATATCCTGATGAGCGTCACTGCCGCGCTTCCTTTCGAGGCCGTGGCGGTGTGAGCAGCTCTGAGATGCAAAACCAACAAAGAACTCAGTGTCTCCCAGCAAAACCCCTATCATTACAGAAAAATTACTTCTTGCAGGAGAAATAAGGTTTGCCAATAGACGTGGTGTTTTGTCAGGGCTGCTGCTGGCTGGGAGCGCCAGACAGGGATCCCGGCTCTTCACACCCACAGGCAGCCGCCGCAGTGCTGGCACAGGGCTCGCTGCCGCTCTGGCCTCAGATGCTGAGCAGGACCAAGAATAGCACTGGGTGGTTCGTTGTCTGCAATAGTGGAAAAAAAAAAATTGTATTTAAATCCAGTGTTTTCCAAAAGTAGCTAAACCCAGGAGGTTATAAATTATTAACCTGTAAAGCAGAAGGTTTAAGAGACTGCCACTTGTGTGTCCTGGAATAGTTTCTGCTACCTTTTTGGGATGGAGCAGAACCTTTCATTTAGTTGTTGCTTTCCAGCTGAATTTGCAGCCACTACAGTTTATCTAATCCTGGCAGTACCTTCTTACTCTAGAAAAAAATCCAAACAAGAAACAACAGAAAACTGGGTTTTGCCTCATTATTTAACTTTGTGTTGTGTTACCAAGATTTTCACTCCTTTTAGGTTGAGCCCTTTAATTCTTTACCTACTGTGTGCTGCCACTCCTTTATAAGACCCCTTCTCATCAGAGAAGAGGAAGGGAGGAGAAAGATGTAATCTGTGGTTAGAAACAACCAAGACTAAGAAGCAGTGACTGCTTTATGATATAATTAGTGCTTCCTTTTCCACTCTGAAGTAAATTATGTCCACTATGCTTTTAAAAAATATATTTGTTAAAGAAATGTATCCATTCACTACATTTATCTGTTAATGTCTCACATAAATTTATTTTGCTTTAAAAAAACGTACATTTTTGTTCCACAGTTGATTCGTGTACTAATGATTTAAGAAGAATCCTTAAATAGGAAAAAGTCATATATGGATGATGGAGAAAAGCAGGATGAAATTATGAAAACAAACCACGTGCATGCATTTAACCCAAACTCCTGTTGGCAATGTGGGCAATTTGAGGATGAGAAACTTCAGGATCCTAAGTAGGTGCACTGGTTGCAGTTCTGTAGCTGCCCTGCCATCCATAGAAATGTGTACATACATGCTGTGTATGTATGTGTTTTTATGAACAGGTATGAAGGAGGGAAACTCTGTGTGTAAGCTTTATAATAAACAGCATGTGATTTATTTTATTTGTGCATATTATGTATTAAATTGATCAGATTAGATAAAATATATATAAATGATTTTTGGAACTGCACAACTGAAATTGCGACTTCTACAAATAAGTAAAAATATTTTGACAGCTGTACAGGAGTACAAAAAATGAGAATTTTATTGCATTAAGTATGGAATGAATTAATGCAATCAGTCAAATATTTTATCTGTTTGCAATTCAATATTTTTATTTACTTATATTTGTCTTTTCTTTCTAAGTTTTTGATTGTTAATTTTTAAATTCAGGATGAACCAAACACTGGATGGTTCAAACCATTTTCTGAAGCTTAGAAGAGAAAGCATAATAGATCAGAAATACTGCTATATAGAATATTTGAGAAAATATTGGACTGTGGTCCAATTATTGGTACATGCAGGTATATCAGTCTTTATCAGCACATCCTGTTTGGGCTATCTTCCCACAAACAGCTTAGGTGTTAGTCTCACAGAAGCAGTGTGTCATTCTCTTCTGTTTATTTTTGGCAACTACAAATACCACAGAGGATATTTGTTTTTGTAACACTGTAATGATGAAATAGATTTACTGGCTGCAGTCGCAAGAATGTTAAGCAGATATTCATTTGTTTAATCTCTGCAGCTTTGTTGAAAAATTTATACCTGTCTGGGACAAATTGTTAGAAAAAAAATGGACATTTGGGTTTATGGTTATGTGATATTTTTATAGCACCCAAAAAGGTATGGGAGATAGTGTGGGTACTTACAGCTACAGAATAATCAGTAGAGAAAAAGTTATTAGTGCCACAGGCTTCATGGCACAAAGAGGGAACCCACAGCAGTGTGCCCTCAGGGCTCGGAGGACGGGCTGGCTTCACACTCTGGGAGGTATTTGCCATCTGGGTCTTCAGTGGGAAGTGCATATGTTAGATAAGGTGCAGTATGCCAGATGAAAGAAATCATGGAGGAGTTTTCACTTTTCCTCCCCTAAGAAGGAACCATTAGTCCAAATCTGGGGTTCAGCTATATGATGACTTTCTTCTGCCTGGATGGTGTTTTTTTGGCACTTCCTTCCATAATGGAAAGACACACCTTTGATGTGCCAAAGACAAAGAAAAGCCACAGTACCAGACCATCACTGATAACCATTATTTCTTTAATTATGTGCCCAGAATCACCCTATCTAACTTTAGGCGTTTTATGAAAGTGATTTCAGTTCTCTACAGGAAGTAAATATCTTTCTGCAGAGAGACCTACAATAGCAGGTCTTCTCACCTGAACTCCTCAAGTAAAGCTCTTACAGTGGAGGGGACTGAAAGCAGGTTGCTCTTGCAAGTCAGCCCTGCATTGCAGGTCAGTGCTTCTGAGAGGTCTGCTTTATTCCTGCTTCCCCTGAGCCAAGCAGGCTCATCCTGCAAGCAGTCAACCAAAAGCTGAAGACACAGAGAAATACAAGAAAAGAACAGCATGGTGCTCCATCTGCTTTGCTTGCAGTGCTACCACACTTTTTCCCCCCCTCGCTTCTTAGAGTCTAACAAGCCCGAGAGCTCCTGGGTACTGCTCAGACTCAGACAAGCTGTTTTGATCGGTCACCTTCTGCTCGTCTGCAGCTCCAGTGCTGTTTCCACTCCTGCTTTGCCTGTAGTAGTGAGGCAAACCAGCTCCTGCTTCTGTAAGTGAATTTTCAGTCTTGTCTACCCAGTTTTCCTCTAAAGAAGTGTCCTGGGTTATGGAATCAAAAATGTGTATTCTATTTTCATCTGCTGAAAGCAGTTGGGGAATTGTTCTTTATTTCTTGTAACTTTGGAAGGAGGGGGACGGGGGGGAGGGGCGGGTGCCTTTTGGGTAATGGGCCATCAACAGACTATACCCCCGGACTATACCTGCTCCCCCCAGAGCCCCATCTGCATGCATGGTCCTATTGTGGGATGCCCCGCTGTCCTGGTTTAGGGCAAATTTGGGGGAAAACCTCCGAAGGGGTTCCTCTGGAAGAGCAAACCCAAACGGCCCCTCCCCCCAGCCGGTCCGGGAAAAAAAACTTCCTCGGAGAAAAGTGGAAAAAACTATTTATTTAACAAACAAAATGCCCACAAATGTAAAGAATTAATAATATGAAACAATAAAACCTCTGCCCGCTCCGAAGAGAGATGGCAAACAGAGACAGTCCTTGCCGTGGGTGTAGCTCAGCTCACTCAGTCTCTCCGAAGGTCCAGGCCCGGCGGGCCGCAGGTGCCAGCCCTCGCTGTTCCTCTGGGTTTTTCAGTCCCGAGCAGATTTAAACAGTCCCAAGAAAAAGGAAAAAAAAAAAAAAACAACAAAACAGTCCAGGGAGTCTTCTCTGCCTAGCTAGCTAGCTAAAACTAACTAAAAGCACAGGAGATCTCTGTCCCACCGCTGTCCGTGCCTCGGACCAACACCGGAGAGCAGCAATGTGGGGGAGTCAGGCAGTTTCCTCAAAACAAACTGCGCGCTGTTCTTTCTCCCCCTTCACTCCCAGAACAAGTTTTAAAGGTACAGAACACAATATACAGCACAAACAGAACAGACGATTGGGGATACAAGCAGCATAAAGTCACCCTACCACACCCGCCCAGTGGGGGGAGTCTACAATTGCTGCCGGGAAAACTGAGCCGGCCGGGGACAGACTTCACTTGCTTCACCCCGATTCCTGGGAGGAAGACGGCACCCCATCTCATCTTCGCCAGACCCCATCTCATCATCGCCGGACCCCATCTCACCATCACCTCACCCCTGGACCCCTCCTCATCACCCCTGGACTCCTCCTCATCACTCCTGGACCCCTTTTCGGCTACAGGATCGTCCCTGCTCCAACAGAGCCACGTCTGCCACCCCAGGAGGACTCACTTCTGGACTGCTTCCAACACCCTGACTAACAGGGTGCCAGGTGGCAGCTCTGATTCTGTCAGGGCTTTCCCAAATTGTTGTTGTTTGTTTGCTGGTTTGGTGGGGTAGTTTTGTTTCCTACCACATTTGTATTATTGATATTCCTAGTAAAGAACTGTTATTCCTATTCCCAAATCTTTGCCTGAGAGCCCTTAATTGAAAATTTATAATTTGGCAGGGGTGGGGGGTTTGCATTCTCTATTCTAAGGGAAACCCCAGTTTCCCTGGCAGACACCTGTCTTGTCAAACCAAGACAGATTTTGGCGCCCAACGTGGGGCACAAGGGCATTGAGACAGAGGAATAACAGTTCTTGTGTACTAGATAGAAGTCTACTGCTCAAAATCATGTGGTCCAGCTTTCCCTGGTTTGGCTGGCACGTGGTTGTGGCTGTATTTCTGCCATTTGCTGGCCCTTATCTAAACATGGGCCCTATAACCAAGGCTACTGTGGCTGGCATCCAGTTTATTTTGTGGGTTAATAAGGTGAGGAATTTGTGGATTTTTAACTTCCTTTGGAAAGCAGGCACATGGATTCAGGGCTACCATACACTAACTCTGTGTTTCTGGGGTTACTTTAATAATGGTACATATTGTGAGGAAATGGCACCAGGGGAAATTTTCTCCCAACCCTTCACTCAGTTTTTTGGGTCTACTCCACCAGCTTTTCAAGGGTTAAATTTCCCTCTGAATGCTAATGACGTCGTACAGTGGTTGGTGCTGCTTATAGGCCTATTCTATTTGGTATTCAGAGATAAAGGGAGACTGGCCTGGGTAAGCACTCTGATAACTACCCCAGAGAATAAAGATGCTGCCCAAGAGCCCACCCCTGTCCCACAGCCAGCCTCAGGCATAAACCACCCGGTTTGGGTGAAGGCTCTGATAAAAGAAATGCATGAGATGAACCAGATGCTGAAAGAGTACATTTCCCCAGCTGGTGAGAAACCTTCGCCCTGCCCTGACAAAAGAGAATCTGATACAGAACCCGCAGACATTACAACTGTCCAGGTTCCAGCTGACACACAGGGGCAGTCACAGCCAGCAGCAGTTGCCCCTGTGGAAACAAAGAAATCTAAAGTGAAAACAGCAAACCCAGAGAGTAAAGATAAGAAGGGAGGGCCCTCACAAGACACAGGGGAATCACATGTTCAGATCATCACTGAGACCCTGTCATATGAAAGTCTCCGTAATCTGCAAAAAGATATTGTACGGCGGGGACGTGAGGCTTACACAGCCTGGCTACTTTGGGTTTGGGATCTTATGGGCACAGGTGTCCAACTAGATGGTGGGGAGGCCAGGAATTTGGGACCCTTGACCCAGGACTCAGGTATAAATCAGGTATTTGTAAGGGAGCCTGGACCTCTTTCCCTCTGGCAGCGGCTTTTAACGAGTGTGAGAGAAAGATTTGTCCACAGAGAAAGAATGCAGGAGCACCACCATAGAATGCGCTGGAAAACTCTGGAGGAGGGAATCCAACAGCTGAGGGAAGTGGCAGTACTAGAGGTACTTTTTGGGAGGAGTGGACAGCATGATAATGATCCTGACAAGGTTAGATGCACAGCGCAGATGTTATGGAACCTGGCAAATCTGGGGCCATCTCAGTATACTACATTCATTGCAACCATTAATGCTGAGGACAACCGAGTGACAGTGGGGGCTGTTGCCACTAAGCTTAGGAATTATGAGAGCATGATCAATGGCCCGCTGCAGGCTCATATCTCTGCCGTGGTGAAAGAGCTCAAAGAGGAAATGAGGGAGGTGAGGGAGGAGATGAGGAAGAGCAGTTCCAATGTGGCACCGGTGCGAGTCACAGGCCCCAGAGTCAGAGCCCAACGACCCCCAGCTAGAGAGAGAGGGTACACCCCGAGAGCTGACCTGTGGTTTTATCTACGTGACCATGGGGAAGACATGGGAGTGTGGGATGGGAAACCCACCTATGTCCTGGCAGCACGGGTGCGTGAGCTCAAGGAGAGGAACACTCACCAAGGGGGTGCCACTAAAATGAAAGTATCCTCAACCTCCTATGCCCAGGCTGTCAGTAGTCAGGATGCTGGAACCTCTAGTATGTATGCTCAGGGAGGGAATAACCAGTGCTAGAGGGGCCCTGCCTCTAGCCAGGTAGAGGAGAGGGACAATCGGATCTATTGGACTGTGTGGATCCGATGGCCTGCCACATCTGACCCACAGAAATACACGGCTTTGGTTGACACTGGCTCCCAATGTACCCTGATGCCGTCGGGGTATGTGGGAGCAGAGTCCATTTCTATTTCTGGAGTGACAGGGGGGTCCCAGCAACTGACTGTATTGGAGGCCGAAGTGAGTTTGACTGGGAATGGGTGGCAGAAACACCCCATTTTGACTGGTCCAGAGGCCCCGTGCATCCTTGGCATAGACTATCTCAAAAATGGACATTTCAAAGACCCAAAAGGATATCGTTGGGCTTTTGGAGTAGCTGCTGTAGAGACGGAAGACATCAGACAACTAAATACCCTGCCTGGTCTCTCCGACGACCCCTCTGCTGTGGGACTGCTGAGAGTTGAAGAACAACAGGTGCCAATCGCCACAGCAACAGTGCACCGTCGGCAATACTGCACTGACAGAGACTCTGTGACTCTGATCCGTGAGATGATTCGTAAACTGGAGAGCCAAGGGGTGGTCAGCAAAACCCACTCACCCTTCAACAGTCCCATTTGGCCTGTGCGTAAGTCTGAAGGGGAATGGAGATTGACTGTGGACTATCGTGCATTGAATGAAGTGACTCCACCACTGAGCGCTGCCGTGCCAGACATGTTGGAGCTCCAGTATGAGCTGGAGTCCAAGGCAGCAAAGTGGTATGCCACTATTGACATTGCCAATGCCTTCTTCTCCATTCCTTTGGCAGCAGAGTGCAGGCCCCAGTTTGCCTTCACATGGAGGGGGGTGCAGTACACCTGGAACCGACTGCCCCAGGGGTGGAAGCACAGTCCCACCATCTGCCATGGACTGATCCAGGCTGCACTGGAGAAGGGTGAGGCTCCGGAACATCTACAGTACATCGATGACATCATTGTGTGGGGAAACACGGCAGTGGAAGTTTTCGAGAAAGGAGAAAAGATCATCCAGATTCTCCTGGAAGCTGGCTTTGCCATCAAGAAGAGTAAAGTCAAGGGACCTGCCCGAGAGATCCAGTTCCTGGGAGTGAAGTGGCAAGATGGACGGCGTCAGATCCCCACAGAGGTCATTAATAAGATCACCGCGATGTCTCCACCGACCAGCAAGAAGGAAACACAAGCTTTCCTAGGTGCCATAGGTTTCTGGAGGATGCACATCCCTGAGTACAGTCAGATTGTGAGCCCTCTGTACCTGGTTACCCGCAAAAAGAACGATTTCCACTGGGGCCCAGAGCAGCAACACGCCTTTGCCCAGATCAAGCAGGAAATCGCTCATGCGGTGGCCCTTGGCCCAGTCAGGACGGGACCAGAGGTAAAGAATGTGCTTTACTCCGCAGCTGGGAGCCATGGTCCGTCCTGGAGCCTTTGGCAGAAGGTGCCTGGTGAGACTCGAGGCCGGCCACTGGGATTCTGGAGCCGAAGCTACAGAGGGTCTGAAGCCAATTACACTCCCACGGAGAAGGAGATCTTGGCTGCCTATGAAGGAGTTCAAGCCGCCTCAGAGGTGATTGGCACGGAAGCACAGCTCCTCCTGGCACCCCGACTACCGGTGCTGGGGTGGATGTTTAAGGGAAAGGTTCCCTCCACCCATCATGCCACCGATGCCACCTGGAGCAAATGGATTACCCTCATCACTCAGCGCGCCCGTATTGGAAACCCGAATCGCCCTGGGATTCTGGAAGTGATCACCAACTGGCTGGAAGCTGAGAATTTCAGTCTCACCGAGGAAGAAGAACAAGAGCAGGTAACCCGGGCTGAAGAAGCTCCACCATATAACCAACTGCCAGCAGAAGAAGCATGCTACGCTCTTTTCACTGATGGTTCCTGCCGCATCGTAGGGATGAACCGGAAGTGGAAAGCAGCTGTGTGGAGCCCCACAAGACAGGTTGCACAAGCCACTGAAGGAGAAGGTGGGTCAAGCCAGCTTGCCGAACTCAAAGCTGTTCAATTGGCCCTGGACATCGCTGAAAGAGAGAAGTGGCCAAAGCTCTACCTCTACACTGATTCGTGGATGGTAGCTAATGCTCTGTGGGGCTGGCTGGAAAGGTGGAAAAAGGTCAGCTGGCAGCGTAGGGGAAAACCAATCTGGGCTGCTGATGAGTGGAAGGACATCGCCACCAGAGTAGGGAAACTACCTGTGAAAGTCCGTCATGTAGATGCCCATGTCCCCAAGAGTCGGGCTAATGAGGAGCACCGGAACAACGAACAGGTAGATCAGGCCGCGAAGATAGAAGTGTCTAAGATAGACTTGGATTGGCAACATAAGGGAGAGTTGTTCCTAGCTCGGTGGGCCCATGATGCCTCAGGTCATCAGGGCAGAGATGCCACCTATAAGTGGGCACGAGACCGAGGGGTGGATCTAACCATGGACAGTATCTCTCAGGTTATCCATGACTGTGAGACGTGTGCTGCCATCAAGCAGGCCAAGCGGGTGAAGCCCCTCTGGTACGGTGGACGGTGGTCCAAATATAAGTATGGGGAGGCCTGGCAGATTGATTACATCACCCTGCCCCAAACCCGCCAAGGCAAGCGCTATGTGCTGACCATGGTGGAAGCCACCACTGGGTGGCTGGAGACCTATCCTGTGCCTCATGCCACCGCCCGGAACACCATCCTGGGCCTTGAAAGACAAGTCCTGTGGAGACACGGCACCCCTGAGAGAATCGAGTCAGACAACGGGACCCATTTCAAGAACAGCCTTATAAACACCTGGGCTAAAGAACACGGCATTGAATGGATCTATCACATCCCTTATCATGCACCAGCTGCCGGGAAAGTGGAACGGTGCAATGGACTACTTAAGACCACTCTAAAGGCACTTGGCAGAGGGACCTTTAAGAACTGGGAAGTGAACTTAGCAAAAGCCACCTCGATGGTCAACACCCGAGGCTCCATCAATCGAGCTGGTCCTGCCCAGTCTACCCCTTTGCACACAGTAGATGGAGATAAAGTCCCTGTGGTGCACATGAGAGGTGTTTTAGGAAAGACTGTCTGGATTAACCCCACCTCAGGCAAAGGCGAACCCATCCGTGGGATTGTTTTTGCTCAAGGACCTGGTTACACTTGGTGGGTAATGCAGAAAGATGGAAAAACCAGTTGTGTACCCCAAGAAAACCTAATCCTAAGTAAGAACTGAGTGTAGGGGTTCATTTTGCATAGTAGTTCATTGCTTTAGGTATGATGCAGATGATAATAGAATAAGGGGTGGATAATGTCCTGGGTTATGGAATCAAAAATGTGTATTCTATTTTCATCTGCTGAAAGCAGTTGGGGAATTGTTCTTTATTTCTTGTAACTTTGGAAGGAGGGGGACGGGAGGGGAGGGGTGGGTGCCTTTTGGGTAATGGGCCATCAACAGACTATACCCCCGGACTATACCCGCTCCCCCCAGAGCCCCATCTGCATGCATGGTCCTATTGTGGGATGCCCCGCCCGGTGGGGGGAGTCTACAATTGCTGCCGGGAAAACTGAGCCGGCTGGGGACAGACTTCACTTGCTTCACCCCGATTCCTGGGAGGAAGACGGCACCCCATCTCATCTTCACCAGACCCCATCTCATCATCGCCGGACCCCATCTCACCATCACCTCACCCCTGGACCCCTCCTCATCACCCCTGGACTCCTCCTCATCACTCCTGGACCCCTTTTCGGCTACAGGATCGTCCCTGCTCCAACAGAGCCACGTCTGCCACCCCAGGAGGACTCACTTCTGGACTGCTTCCAACACCCTGACTAACAGGGTGCCAGGTGGCAGCTCTGATTCTGTCAGGGCTTTCCCAAATTGTTGTTGTTTGTTTGCTGGTTTGGTGGGGTAGTTTTGTTTCCTACCACATTTGTATTATTGATATTCCTAGTAAAGAACTGTTATTCCTATTCCCAAATCTTTGCCTGAGAGCCCTTAATTGAAAATTTATAATTTGGCAGGGGTGGGGGGTTTGCATTCTCTATTCTAAGGGAAACCCCAGTTTCCCTGGCAGACACCTGTCTTGTCAAACCAAGACAAGAAGTAAAACCAAGGTGAAGAAGACAAATCTACAAACAAATCCTGGCATAAAGAATAGGATTTATCTGCCTTATTTTTTCTTCCGTGTTACTGTTTTTATCCCAGTCTCAATATTGTGTGTGATATTTCTTGCAGCATAGGTCAGGGGGCCCTGTTGCATCCATGATACCCATGGATTTACACCACGTTGAATTGCACACATTTTCATTTGTTTCTGCTTCCTGACTGAACATGTTCATTGCTGGTTTTTATTTTCTTTAACCTTGCTACTAGACACAGTATTGATGGGGAAAGAAGCAGGCAAACATCTCCAGCTGCTATAGTCATGAAATAAGCTTCATTTTCCAGTTTATTAACTTTGACCTGAAGGGCACTTGTTGCATTTACGTCTTTGAAGGTAATGTGAAGTCTGTAAAAAGTATTTATACTTCACAGTTTCTTTCTGCTTCTTTGCTTGAATATTCTTTTAGAAACAATTAGGACTCTGCTAAAAAATGGGTCCTTTTTGCCTTTATGTATAAAAAAAATCACCTTACCAACACACTAATATTTTGCAGGAATGTGGGGTTTTTGACATTTTCTTTGCTTCAGATTGGTGATTTGGATCTACGCCACAATCATGCCGCTATTGCCTATCCTGACATGTCTGTCCCTTCCTCTATTAGGTGATTAGTATCAAAGAGCCTTGGCTTCATCTCACCAGGAAACTGGAAAAATTTCTGGAACCTTAACTTGAAGAGGAAATTCTTATTCTCCTCCATATTTTATATTTATATTTATGAAATAAGTGTCAATGATAACAAAGCAGTATATATTTCAGATCAATGAAGTGGGGAAGATTTGCAAAAACTTATATAATTTACACCTGCAAATCCACAGGAGCATTGTTATTTAGTTAGGGAAGAATGATAGAGAGTTTTCACTGAAAAAAAAAGGCTTCACTGTCTTAAGTACTATGCTGAATAATAAAAAAAATGTCTTCTATTCACAGGGCTTGGGAAGTACATGGCATTTGAGAGGTGATGGGAAGTTAGAGGTAAATGGGAATAAAATGGAAACAGTACTACTCAGCAATTGATATATAGGAGATTTGAAAAGTGAAATGATAATTTTTATCATCAAATTTGAGACAAAGTATAATGCAGGGTTTATTTTCCCCTCAGGTCATTTGTACATATATGTTTAGTTGCTGCTGAGTAACACTTGGCATAGGCAAATCTTTGTTTATTTTGGGGAAAATAGGATCTCAGTCATTTCAGAAGCAAGAGAAGTTGTTTTTCTTAATTGCATGTTTGAATAATTTGGGGTTTAATTGTTATTTATTTAATACTTACAGTATTAACATCATTCAGCAGCTATTCTATGTGCTATTGTCTGTGATATCTAAATGACAGTCTTGAAAGATCAGGCTGACTTTAACAAGTGATCCCATCTTGCAATCATGTAAACACGTTTAGATTTGCATCCTTCCAGTCACGTGGATAAGTATCTGTGTTGTCGGTGACTCAAGATTATTTTCTTCAGACAAGGAGAAGCAGTTGCCCAGAAAAATTTATATGTTGCTCCACATAATCCATTACCATTTTCCTAGTGTTTATTTTCAATACAAAATTTGCTGGCACTGAAATAGTTGAAAACAGGATTTTAAACACAAGTATAGATTATATCTACTCCAACATCTTTATCTCTACAATAAATATATACAAATTTACAAATTCATCACATGGTAATTTTCAGCTGATGCCTAAAGTAATTACACATTCTGTGCTGATAACACACTCAAGGTTTGTTGTTTTTTTTGATACCACAAGCTGGCGAGACACCTAGATCAGGCCTGCTAATGCTAATTGGCAGATAAAGCATAAATCTGAGGGAGTCTGGATTCCTGCCTTTTGCCAGTTTTTTGTTGATTGAACTGAATTCTTTTTATCCTAGCTTTTGAAAAATGCCAGGCAATTCACTGTTGTCTTTCCTATGTGCATTTTAATCCATCAGTTCTCTTACTCCTTTAATGCCTTGTTGTTTGTTTTTAATCCAGTAGGCTAAAACAGTTTTCTTTTTAACTGCCTTTTAAAATCAATCATACAGGACTTCCTAATGCAAAAAATAATTGGGTCTGATGACATAGCTATAACACTGATGAGGGTTTTTTTTTCTTGTTGATTTATTGAGGTGTATGGCCTAGTGATAATAGCAGTGACAAACTTTGAAATATAATAGTTTACCTGCTTCTCAGGTGAACTCACTTGGTCGTTACCTCTATAGATTTTATACCAAATATATCAAGCTTTCTGGAAATTCATCTCCCTTCAAGGGTGTGAATCTTATTCCATGACCTGATCCTTTATTCTTATTTTTATTATACAAGTAAACATAATTTTAAAACAGGATTTCAGAACCTGCTCATGCATGAAGGATTTCAGAACGTGCTCATGCATGGCATAGATCTTCTTGAAAATAGTTCAGTAATTTATCATGAAAGAAAAAGATTGGAATGTTCTTTTTGAAGCCATTTTTTCGTGAACTTAGCCCTGATTCTCATTAAAAAAAAACTCCTCTGTAACTGAAGGACCATGGGATCCTACTAGATGTGGGTGAATGCGTAAAGGCAAGGTCATAAAGTAATAGCAGATGATCATAGAAGACAAAATGACACAAAGCTAATAGATAATTCTAAGCAATCAAGACTGAGTGCTTTCAAAAATTACTTTCTGCAGGAAAAGATGAAGATGTGCATTGATAGCTACTGAAAATAATGGTATAGATCCAATCATACCGCAGGAAGGCCTTGCTGAATAGTTCTCAGAAACCAAAAGAATACACTGGGGAAAACCACTCCAAATTTGCTTTATTTCTAATATTTTCCCATGAAACATCCACTGATGGTTATGGGTGGACAGATGTCAGTGAGCAAGGTGGATTTCTGAGCTGGCCAGTGTGGCTGCTCCTGTGCTTACGACCACCTGTGAGTGGAGGGGCATTAATTGACTTTGTACACCTTTCCTTGCCATTAAAATGAAGGAAAAAAAATTACTAGCCTGTGATTGAACAAACCTATTCTTGCCATAGTTCATAAAAACAATTATGTTTCCTCTCTTCAAAGCAGAAGCTGCCTTGAATATCTTGATTCTCTTTTTGTGAGATAGTGTCTCATAATGGTAGAGCTCACAAAAAATAGTTGTATTTGGCTACTGAAAGTTTGCTTCAGATAATACACATTGAGATAAAAAAGGAAATAAAAAAAGGGTTTAAAGTTGCTAACCGACCTAGTGTGTGCCATTTGTATAATATGCAGTAAGTCAGCAAAATCTGTGTCATCCTAATATCTAAATTTTTGTTGTTAAGTCATTATGTATTATTTTCACTGCATTTTAAGGCCTTCTGCAACTCATAGGTGGTAACATCAGACAGATCAACCAAATTATTTAAGTCTTAACTTAAATAATTTTCTGCCAACACACAACTCTTCTATCCATTGTTCAGGGAAATCAAATCTTCAGGAGGTGTGAAAGCACCTGCCAAAATTGCAGACTTTGGGTGGTAGCAAGGGAGCAGAGACCGAGCTTTACTCATCTTTGACACTGGAAACTTCTAAGTGTTTGTGTTGTAGAGCTATTACTGTTCAATAAATTGAAGACACTGTATCATCTATAGATAAATGTACCTACCCTATCCAAACCAAATTAGCAAAGTATCTTCTTACAGTACAGCATCATATGGTCTTGGTTATGCCTTCTGTGCTCTCTCAATGGCTCCTTTGAGCATGGGCTTTGCCTTGCAGCACTTTGCTATAACTCAAATGTCCTTCCTTATGGTTGATGGCTTTATACGCAAGAGAAAGACCGCGACTTTGTGCTACATCACTGTGTGGGTCGCAGGTAAGACTGGATTTCCTTCAAGGGAGGACTTAATTGTGTGTGTCAGCTCAGTGCAGACAAATTTATGTTACAGAGAATGTAAATAGAATTTTGAAGAAGTCTCATTTTGTCTGGATTTTGGATGTACAGTGATACTTGGATGCCTGTACTTGTAAGAAATAAACTTTCTTCTCAGTTGAATTTTGTTCTTTTATTCCTCAAGAGAATGGAAGAACATTTTGCTAAAACTAAGCAGACATCTTAATTTAGTTTGCTTTTAGTCTCTGTTTGCTTAATGTGAGATTTTAACAAAAGCATACCTCTAGTATAGAATTTTGCACATTTTATACGTTCAATTAAATATTTTTGTTGATACAAAAATATTTTATTAATTATCTTTTCCTTATTAGCCAGCACCATATTGTCAATTTTGCCACTACATTGGATGAACCTATTATTTTCTTCAACCTGTTGGCAATTTGCTTTATACATGCTTCTAAATAATGCCTCATGCTCTATTCTCTGAATGTAATATTGTCTTGGGTTATGGAACCTAAAATGTGTGTTCTATTTCATCTGCTGAAAGCAGTTGGGGAATTGTTCTTCTTTATCTTTTGTAACTGTAGAAGGAGGGGGGGCGGGTGCCTTTTGACAATGACCCAACTGTTAAAACCAGGTGGGGCATTGTTTCTTATCTCTTTCACTGCCCATCCTCCCTCCAGGGGAATATTTTCTGCTAATGGACCATTAAGACACCCCTACCGTCCCCAAGATAGTACATCCACATTCCATCATCCTATTGTGAGCTGCTCCACCCAGTGAGGGGAGCCAACCATTCCTACCTGGATAAAACTGGGACTCAGGAACAGGAAGCTCTCTGGCTTCACCGAATTACCGGAGGAAGACTGGACCCTTCTCACCATCACTGGACCCCACTCTCATCATCACTGGACCCTTTTCTACAGGATCATCTCTACTTCAACAGAACCACATCTGCCACTCCAGGAGGACTCACTTTTGGACTGCTTCCAACACCCTGACCAACAGGGTGTCAGGTTGTAGCTCTGATTCTGTCAGGGTTTTCCAGGATTACTTGTTTATTTGTTTGCTTGTTTGGTTGGGTAGTTTTGTTTTCTACTGCATTTGTACTGTTAATATTCCTAGTAAAGAACTGTTATTCCTATTCCCAAATCTTTGCCTGAATGCCCTTAATTGCAAAATTCTAATTTGGCGGGGGGTGAGGGGTTTACATTCTCTATTTTAAGAGAAACTTCAGCTTTCCCTGGCAGATACCTGTCTTTCCAAACCAAGACAAATATTTAAGCCATATATAGAGTAGGGTTAACTTACTGGAAAGGTAGGAACTGGTTAACTTACCATTACCTACAATACATGGAAACATTCAAATTTAAAAGATCATAATAAAACCCAAATATTTTTGGGTTCTTAGGGAGCTGGGCTGTATCATGACCCAAAATTAATAGCAAAATCTGTTCATGCAATGAAACAGGATCATTGAATTTCTGAGTTGAAAAGGCCCAAAAGAGTCTAACCCATCCCTTTTAGTTTGCACAGACCAAAGTAGGCTTCACTTGGTGGATGTCTTAACAAGAGTGTACACCATTGCTCTATACTCTGCATTCACTTTGCTTTTTGCAAGCTGTGTTCCTACAAGGCAATTCAACTATTTTATTATCCAGCATGCTATATTGAGTTTTCTGGGACCCATATTTCTTCAGATGATGTGACAAAACGTCCTTGTTCTTGAAGACATGGTTTATGTTCCTTCCTGCATTGCAATCATGTAGTGCTAGGGGGAAACATTCCTGAAAGGTGGAAATAAGTCCTGCCTGTTGGAGGCATGTCAAAAGGCATGGCTGCACTGACAGAGAGAGAGCAAAGTCCATTAACAGCAGGTGAGGCAGTGGTAAGTCCCACACTAAGAGCAACAGAGCCATCAATGGCAAATAGTGTTTGAAGCCCACTACAACCAGTCATGGACATTCCTCTCTTCAGGTAAACCATGGATGTCAATTCGGCTCTGCAAGAGCTGGAAATTGTCAGAACACATTCCGAAATTATTAGGAATATTAACAGACACCTGTCTTTTATGTTAAACCATTCCTCAGACGACTTGAGCACACTTTGTAAAGGCATCCAATGACGCTTTTAGGTTGTGCATTAGGAATCCTTTCCATGTGGAGATTTGACTTTTAACCAGGTCCAGGAAACAGAAGAACATGATTGTAAATATCAGCACTTAAGTAACTAATATTTGGGAAGTAAAATCTGTGAACCTAGTTTCTGAAATGATGAATATGCTGGGCCCCCTTTGCTAGTCAGGATTTGACCTTTCTTGTCACTGAAGCAAAATTCTGTTTTTACAACAGGAAGCAACTAATATCACTGGTTCTCAACAGAAATCAGAAGTGGGTGTTGCACTGTTAGTTGAAGAATTCTATTGGTAATAAATGAATATTGTCCCTCAGGTAGCTATTTTCTCTCTGCTATGGCAGACAGCTCCACTTGCTCTAACTGTTGATTCCAACAAACGAGTTCTCAGGTACTTGGTATGTACCTGTTTTCTCTGGAAGATGCTTGTGGTTCTGTGGGAAGATATGTGCATAATAAGGTGCTCATCTGTGCATAACAAAGAATTACCCTAAAATAGCTGTACTTTAATGAGTTGAATTTATTTGTTTCAGTAGGTGCTACTGAACTGCATTTGTCCTACTACCACAAAAGCATTAGACATGGAAAGATTCTTTATGCTTTGGCTGATGTACCAGTGCTGTTTATCAGGAAGAAGAAATGTGTGTTGCCTTTTGCACATTAAAATCTGGCATTTGTATCTAGTTATTTTCAGAAGCAAGAATATTTTTATCAGGAATATCAGATTAGGCATAAGGATTGATTAGAGCAGAATAGGATGTGTCAAACTCAACAAGAGACCTTGTGGGAGTGCAAGGTTCTCTTTATTTTAAAGCTAATGGATTTCACTCCCAAACATGTTTCAATCAGAGAGACTCCCAAGAACCAAGACATGTCCATCCAACTGGGCTGATCAGAATCACTTGTAAGGGACATGGAGCATAAAAGACACCAGCCATCAAGTCTTCTTTACCTTCTGATTGGCAACAACAAACTGGTTTTGGACAAGGTCTCTTACACTCTTCAGGAGTTATCTATTGTTGCAGGATGACCTTCCACCTGGGTCCTTCTTACTTCACCTATACATCTTGGTCTTAACTTCTACTCTTTTTGTTCCCTAGTTTTGGGTACATTTGTGGCTGCCTGGCTTCTTTTTGGGACAGCAGGAAGAGGAATGGCAAGGACAAAAGGCTGTAACCTTGAGTTCTCCCTCCTGCATACCTACATAGGTTTTCTGCTGTAAAGACATGACAAGCCCAACCTAGGCTCAAAGATCACAGATTTATATTGATTATTTAAGTAACAAATGAAATTGCACCAGAATTTTTTTATTACATCAGTGTCTAGTAGGCTTCTGTTTTACAGGAGGAGGAAAAGGACTGAATTAATGTCCTTACTGTTTCTGTAATGTCTGAAACAGAAGGCATGGCCTCTGTATTTGTACACACAAATAATATGTTCAATATGGCAGTTATGGTGCAACAATGGCATTTGGCATTCAATTGAACGTAGCAAATAAGTTGTGATGGTGATAGATACTGTGTACAATATACCTTCATATTGATGCAAACTCTAGTGAAATTAATTCCCCCATTTTGTTCTGTTTCATCCAATCATTCCCAATGAGTGGTCCCTTAGTGATCAGTGACATTGATGGAACTGGTGCTTGGAATTGCTGCTCCTGAAAACCATCTGAATCAGAGGAAAAGTGCAGCCTGGGTCTGGGTCTTCTGCCTCAGTTTGTGTTCAGAGGATTTGTAAGGTTTCTTCTATGCTTTTATTTGGCATACAGAGGAATAGACAAAACTGATTCTGAAACTAAGTTTGGACACTCACAGAACATGGCCTACGAAGCTATGTTAAAGACTAAGTGTTGCAAGTTAATCAGTGCCTTGAAGCTTCACTTCTTATTAGTAGAAAAAGTTTATGTTGACTGTGGCTCAGTTACCCAAACATATTTGAGTCCCCTAAGAAGTGAAAAATCCTTAGCCCTACAACAGAATTTGGCAAATGGAGATGGAGAGCAAGTACACAGAAGATGTGGATGAAAGTAAGACCACAAACAATGAATGAAGTCTGAAGGTTCAGACTGTCACAGGTTACAACTGAAATAAGTTCTGTCAGATCACTGCATCAGTTTGCATCATATGTTATTTTCCTTTTACTTGCCTTTGATGTGTAGCCCTTGGCTATGATGCTAATTCTACCTGCACAGAATGAAAAGGAAATTGTCCACCTGATGCTGACTGGGTCATATTTTTAACTGTAAAGTGAAGTAAATTAAAGCCAGGACTCAGAAGCAGTTGCTGTCCTGAAGAGCCAAGTATTGTATTTTACATTGTGCACAGGACTATGTTCACTGCGTTCCTCTGTCACTAACTGAAAAGGAAAAGCAGTGTTTTGTAACCATGACATACCCTGTTATCTTCCTCAAGTAATGAGCTCATCCAGATTACTCCAAGGGGATGCTTACATTTTATCAGTGGCGCCTTGTTGCACAATTTCCAGTTTCTTTCTTGAAGATACAATAAAAGATTTATGTCTGAAGGACTATGATGTGGTTTTCATCTAAGAGCAAAACAATTCCTTCTAAAAAAATACCGTATCCCCAAATGATTTCATAATTGCAAACAGCGTTGATGAGCTCTGTGGCTTAAATGAGTTTATAACATATTTGCTGTATTTTCTAGTGAATGTTTTTGGATGCACTTAGTAAAATCCCCCTGTTTTTTTAAACTGACACAGAATAAGTGTGATCCATTAGTTGATGTCTACTGTAGTAATTTTTTAATCTAATTTCAAATTATTTCAAATATTTCTCTCTCATTCTTTGTGTGTGTGTGTGTGTGTGTGTGTTAAATAGTTTCAAATCTAAAAGCCAACCATGTTTCTCATTATCAGACATCATAAAGGCTTTTTTCTCTTTGTAATTTCATGCCACTTGAGGATAAGCAAGTTTCAGAATACTGCATGTTTTTGATGTATGGGTAAAATTCACATCTTCTGTTCTTGGTGCAGAAAGCTTATCTGCACTGCAGATCTCAATTGGATATTCTGTTCTCATCCCCTGTGCTGGGCCCAGGTTTTTATCACTATGATTTCCACATGCAGATGATTCACAATTCCTGCAGCGTGGATAGGAGAATTGGCCTGTATCAGTAATGTCAACATGCAGAATAACATTTTATAATACACCTTGAATGAAAAGAATTTCTGGATCTGAGCTGCTATCAGGGAAGAAACATGAGATATTGACTTAAAAGTCTAGTGACATGATTTCAAGTAACACTGTCTGGCTGATTAGAATTAGTTTATCACACTGAATTATGAACATGGTCTTACTACTTCGGTTATTCTATTTCTTTTTACACTAGTAGCATTTGATGTTAGAAATGTGTTGTATTTTAGCCTGTCTGTGGTAAAGTCTGTTGATTTTACTTGAAAGACTTTCTGAGTGCTTTTTGGAAATAATTTACAGTGTACTAGTTCTGATTTGAGTTATGGACTTCCCTTGTTCTTACTGTTACATCCGGCAGAAAATAATGTGTCTTTTTTTAGATACATCTCAGCTGTCTTGGATCAAATTGGCGCCTCTTTATTCAGGATACCTATCATCTAAGAGTGGGGATTCTGAGGATTAAATTAAGGCACAGCATGTATGTTGGTGTTCTCAGTATCGCCATAAAGTGGAGAATTCCGTAGCCTAGTGAGAAAGGGCATTTCAGGGCATTTCAGAAGGGTTGTGTCTTGACATTAATAGTCTCAGGATTAGTTTCAGCTTTTGCATCCCTGTGTTGCACACCCAGACACATTCTGGGTCTGGATCGGGGTCTAAGTTTTGCAGAAGCTTCTGAACCTTTGTATTTTTCATTTTTCATCAGGGACTTGCCCAAGTTGCCTATATTTCCCTATTGTTAAACCTGATGTGCTAGCATTAAGCCCTAGATATTAAATTAGAATATCAGCATTAACTACTGACAAAATACGTAAAAAAGGATGGTTGTAATTTCAGAAGGGAGGAATTTAGCAAATAAGGCATGGACTCACTGTCCATTCTAGTGATTACCTGTGAGCAGTTAGTGCAGCATCTTGTGGAGCTCAGGCTTGGCAAGGAAATTGCCTGTCCAGGACACATAATTTTCAGGTGAGGCACTTAGGTTGGTTGTGTGATGTTTTGATCTGGTAACAAATCTCTCACAGTTCAGATCTGGAGGGTGCTCTGTAGCTTACACAAAGACTCAGGAAAGCTATGGTCAAGGATAGGGTGGGAAAAGCACAGTGAATCAGGCTATAGGCTTTGGAAAGAACATCAAAGCATTTCAGCTTCTTATAAGTCCCAGAATACTGCATGCCTTTGCATTCAGATTCCTCATTCATTTAACCAGGATTGCAATGGGAATGGAAACAACAGAACATGAATCCATGGAAACAAAGGCGTTTGTATTATTCTGTGTGGCCCTCAGAAGCTGCAGTTTGGATATAATTATGACTCAAATGAAAGGACATTAACAAAGCAAATGAAATATTTTGTCTCTAATCTGTTCCAAAGAAAGCTTTTACGATTGCAGATTACATCGATAGTTTTGGCCACTCTTTTTCAGAACACTATTTAAAACAGGTTATTTACCTTTTCAAATGGATCTATCTTTACTGGCATTTGAAAAAAAATGTTTAAAGATATTTATTATACAGACAATCTGTCAAATTCAAGTAGAAGAAAACAAAATTAGCATTAGTTCTTTAAGGATAAAGTTGTGGTGTGGGAAAAATCAGGAAAATGTTGTACCATGAGGAGTTGCTTTATGGATTTCGTTCACTTTTTCAAGGATTTTTGAGGAGAATAAGGCAGAATAAGGCAGATCACTTATAGGCAGACTTTTAAGGGAACCTCTGCTTTTAGGGGTTCATATAAGGGTTTTTGATTGATTCAGCTTAGTCTTAGGTACTTAATTACTTATTTGCTTACTACCTACTTACTTAACTATTTCCTGTGACTATAATTGCCATCATGTCCCATGGTAGCACATGGAGAGAGTTAAACAAAGTTATTCAGAGCTGAGGTGAATGTGTGGTGAAGACTCTGATTCTAGATTACAGAAGAATCTAGAATCTAGATTAGATTCTTTACAAGGGAATACATTTTACTGACTTGTTTTTTACATCTTGTGTATTGGCATTGAGGTCAATACAGAGTAGCATCTTCAGTTTTAAGACTCATTTCTTTGCTAGAGAGCACCTATCATGTAAGGATTGGTTGCTGAGGGCTAGTTCCTGTCTGGAAGAATCTGTAACTTATCATCTAAACTGGGTGTTAAATTGGTCAACCAATTTAATATTATATTGAAAACTGAAAATGCAACTTTAAAGTATTGAAAGTACTTCCAGTGTA
>JADMLD010001559.1:0-39717 GCA_017589585.1 Phylloscopus whistleri | reverse complement strand
GGGGGGGGACACGGGGCCCGGGGGGAAACTCCAGAGCTGGGCCTGGGGACAGGGGGACACCTCAGGGACAGGGGGGACACCTCAGGGACAGGGGGACACCCCAGGGACACCCCAGAGTCACCCAGGGACACCTCAGGGACAGGGGGACAGCTCAGGGACACCTCAGGGACAGAGGGACACCTCAGGGACAGGGGGACAGCTCGGGGACAGGGGGACACCTCGGGGACAGGGGGACACCTCAGGGACAGGGGGACAGCTCGGGGACAGGGGGACAGCTCAGGGACAGGGGGGACACCTCAGGGACACCCCCAGGGACAGAGGGGACACCTCAGGGACAGGGGGACACCTCAGGGACAGGGGGGACACCCCAGGGACAGGGGGGGACACCTCAGGGACACCTCAGGGACACCCCCAGGAACATCCCAGGGTCACCCAGGGACATGGGGACACCTTGGGGGCACCCCCAGGGACAGGGGGACACCTCAGGGTCACCCCCCGAGGGACACCCCAGAGACACCCCTGGGACACGGGGACACCTTGGGGACACCCCAAGGGACACGGGGACACCCCGGGGTCACCCATGGGGGCGACAGGGACACCTCAGGGTGACACAGGGACACCTCCAGCGTCACCCCAAGGGACACGGGGCCACCCCGGGGTCACCCAGTGCTCCCACCTGTCACCCCCGGGAACGACGTCCCCAACCCGCCGCTGCCACCCCAGCTGTCCCCAGGGGTGCCACAGCACGGTGCCACCCCCCGTGTGCCCCCCATGTCCCCCCCATGTCCCCAGGGGTGCCACAGCCACGGTGCCACCCCCCGTGTCCCCCCGTGTGCCCCCCATGTCCCCCCCATGTCCCCACCTGCTGCAGGCGCCCGATGCGGGCGGCGATGTCCCCGCGGTGTCCCCCCCCGATGACGTCACCGCGGTGTCCCCCGATGACGTCACCGCCGTGTCGGTGTCCCCCGATGACGTCACCGTGCCGGTGGCCGCGGTGCCGCCCCCCGTGGTGGCAGCTGGGGGGCTCCTCCAGCTCGGGGGGCGCCTCGGGCCCGGGGGGGTCCCAGGGCTGCAGCGCCCGGACACAGCCCTGGAGGGGGTCCGGGGGGGCCCGGGGGGGGGCGCTGGGGGGGGACAGGAGGTGACATGGGGACACCTGGGGGGGCTCAGCCCCATAGGGACACCCCAGGGACCCCCCAAAAGGGGATTTGGGGGGGTTCAGCCCCAAAACACAGCCCTGGAGGGGGTCTGGGGGGGCTCTGGGGGGGACAGGAGGTGACATGGGGACACCTGGGGGGCTCAGCCCCATAGGGACACCCCAGGGACCCCCAAAAGTGGGGATTTGGGGGGCTCAGCCCCATAGAGACCCCCCAGGGACCCCCCAAAATGGGGATTTGGGGGGGTTCGGCCCCAAAACACAGCCCAGGGGGGGACAGGGGGGGACAGGAGGTGACATGGGGACACCTGGGGGGGCTCAGCCCCATAGGGACACCCCAGGGAGCCCCAAAAGTGGGGATTTGGGGGGGTTCGGCCCCAAAACACAGCCCTGGAGGGGGTCTGGGGGGGACAGGGGGGGACAGGAGGTGACATGGGGACACCTGGGGGGCTCAGCCCCATAGGGACCCCCCAGGGACCCCCCAGAATGGGGATTTGGGGGGGTTTAGCCCCATAGGGACCCCCCAGGGACCCCCTAAAGTGGGGATTTGGGGGGGTTCAGCCCCAAAACACAGCCCAGGGGGCTCCAGGGGGGGACAGGAGGTGACATGGGGACACCTGGGGGGGCTCAGCCCCAAAGAGACCCCCAAGGGACCCCATTTTGGGTGGGGGTGACACATTTTATGTGGGGGTGACACATTTTGGGGGGCAGGTGACGCATTTTGGGGGGGTCAGCACTTACCCCGGGGGTAGAAGGCCTTGTGGGGGAGGGGGTGCCCCCCATTTCCGCTGGGGGGGGGCGTCAGGTGGGGGGGCAGCGGCGCCGGCCCGAGGCTGGAGGAGCACCTGGGGGGGGGAGGGGGTGTAAGGGGGGGGAGACCCCTGGGAATGGGGGAGAGACCCCCGGGGATGGGGGAGAGACCCCTCCCCAAATATGGGGCTGCCTGAGCTGGGGGTGGGGGGGCATTTGGGGGGGGTTAATGGGGGTCACTTAGGGGTCAGTGTGGGGGTCAGTGAGGGGGTCAGTTGAGGGTCACATAGGGGTCAGTGTAAGGGTCACTTGGGGGTCAGTGAGGGGGTCAGTGAGGGGGTCAGTGCAGGGGTCACTTGGGGGTTAGTTGAGGATCACTTAAGGGTCAGTGTAAGGGTCACTTGGGGGTCAGTGTGGAGGTCAGTGTGGGGGTCACTTAGGGGTCAGTGTAGGGGTCAAGGTGGGGGTCACTTGGGGGTCAGTTAGGCGTCAGTGTGGAGGTCACTTAGGGGTCACTTAGGGGTCAGTGCAGGGGTCAGTGTAAGGGTCACTTGGGGGTCAGTTAGGCGTCAGTGTGGAGGTCACTTAGGGGTCACTTAGGGGTCAGTGCAGGGATCAGTGTAGGGGTCACTTGGGGGTCAGTGCAGGGGTCACTTAGGGGTCACTTGGGGGTCAGTGTGGGGGTCACTTAGGGGTCACTTAGGGGTCAGTGCAGGGGTCAAGTTGGGGGTCAGTTGGGGTCAGTGTGGGGGTCACTTAGGGGTCACTTAGGGGGCAGTGTAGGGGTCACTTAGGGGGCAGTGCAGGGGTCACTTAGGGGTCACTCGGGGGTCACTTGGGGGTCAGGGGCCGTACCTGGGGGGCGGCAGCCAGGCCCGGGGGGGGCAGCCGGCCCAGCCCCCGCCGCAGCCCAGGCTCCCCACGGCGAAGGGGTCCCGTCCGGCCCGGCCCCCCAGGGGCTCCGCGGCGCGATGCATCGGCCTGGGGGGCACACGGGGGGCACGCGGGGGTCCGGCCCTGCCCCACGGACCCCCCAAACCCGCCCCAAATCCCCCCCATAACCCCTTAACCAGCCCCATAGACCCCCCAAACCCACCCCCGTGACCCCACACACAGCCCCACAGACCCCCCAAACCCGCCCCAAACCCCCCCGCCCGCAGCCCCCCAAGTGCCCCCCACTCACCACTCGTGGGGCGGGGGAGGGGTGGGTCCCCCCGCAGCCCCCCGTGGGGGGGTGGGGGAGGGGGCGGCTGCTGGGCGGGGGCGGCCCCTCCCTCACTGCCGCATGCACCTGGGGGCACCTGGGGGCAGGGGCGGCGCTTAGGGGGCAGGGGCGGCACTTGGGGGCAGGGGCGGCACTTGTGGGGCAGAGCAGCAGCTTGGGGGCAGGTCTGGGGCAGTTTTAGGCAGTTTGGGGCAGTTTTAGGGGCAGTTTTGGGGCAGTTTGGGGCAGTTTGGGGCAGTTTTGGGGCAGTTTTGGGGCAGTTTGGGGGCAGTTTGGGGGCAGTTTGGGGCAGTTTTGGGGGCAGTTTTAGGGGCAGTTTTTGGGCAGTTTTGGGGGCAGTTTTAGGGGCAGTTTTGGGGGCAGTTTTAGGGGCAGTTTTAGGGGCAGTTTTGGGGCAGTTTTGGGGCAGTTTTAGGGGCAGTTTGGGGCAGTTTGGGGCAGTTTGGGGGCAGTTTTAGGGGCAGTTTGGGGCAGTTTTAGGGCAGTTTGGGGGCAGTTTGGGGCAGTTTTAGGGCAGTTTTAGGGGCAGTTTTGGGCAGTTTTGGGGGCAGTTTTGGGGCAGTTTGGGGCAGTTTGGGGCAGTTTTGGGCAGTTTTAGGGGCAGTTTTGGGCAGTTTGGGGCAGTTTGGGCAGTTTGGGGGCAGTTTTAGGGGCAGTTTGGGGCAGTTTTAGAGGCAGTTTTAGGGGCAGTTTGGGGCAGTTTGGGGGCAGTTTGGGGCAGTTTTAGGGGCAGTTTTGGGGCAGTTTGGGGCAGTTTGGGGCAGTTTTGGGGCAGTTTTGGGGCAGTTTGGGGCAGTTTTGGGGCAGTTTTAGGGGCAGTTTGGGGCAGTTTGGGGCAGTTTTAGGGCAGTTTTAGGGGCAGTTTTGGGGCAGTTTGGGGCAGTTTGGGGCAGTTTTAGGGGCAGTTTTGGGGCAGTTTTGGGCAGTTTGGGGGCAGTTTTAGGGGCAGTTTGGGCAGTTTTGGGGGCAGTTTTAGGGCAGTTTGGGGGCAGTTTGGGGCAGTTTTGGGGCAGTTTGGGGCAGTTTGGGGCAGTTTTGGGGCAGTTTGGGGCAGTTTTAGGGGCAGTTTTGGGGGCAGTTTTGGGGGCAGTTTTGGGGGCAGTTTGGGGCAGTTTGGGGCAGTTTTAGGGGCAGTTTTGGGGCAGTTTTGGGGCAGTTTTTGGGGCAGTTTTGGGGCAGTTTTAGGGGCAGTTTTAGGGGCAGTTTTAGGGGCAGTTTGGGGGCAGTTTTGGGGCAGTTTGGGGCAGTTTTAGGGGCAGTTTGGGGCAGTTTTAGGGGCAGTTTGGGGGCAGTTTGGGGCAGTTTTAGGGGCAGTTTGGGGGCAGTTTGGGGCAGTTTTGGGGCAGTTTGGGGCAGTTTTGGGCACTTTTTGGGGGCAGTTTGAGGCTCCGCCCCCCGCGGGAGGGGCGGGCAACGCGCGATCACGTGGTGCGGAAGTGGGCGGGACTTCACACGCCGCGCAGGCCCCGCCCCCCGCCCCAGGCCCGCCCCCTCACCGATGCCGCGACACTCTCCAGGAACCGGCCAATCACAGCGCGCCTCTCGCCGGGCAGCCAATCATCGCTCCCTTCCGGCTCTGGCTCAGCCTGAGGGCGACCAATGGACAGAGGGGTCAGGCTGGTGCTGGCCAATGAGGAGAGGGCGGGGCGGGGCGAGGCGGAGCCACGCCCTCTGTGGGGCTGAACGGGGAGACGCGCTGGGGGGGGGTTGGGGCCATTCGGGGCCATTCGGGGCCATTCGGGAACATTCGGGGCCATTCGGGGCCATTCGGGGCCATTCGGGGCCATTCGGGAACATTCGGGGCCATTCGGGGCCATTCGGGGCCATCCGGGGCCATTCGGGGCCATTTGGGGACATTCGGGGCCATCCGGGGCCATTCGGGGCCATTCGGGGCCATTCGGGGCCATTCGGGGCCATTCGGGGACACCCGGGAGGCGCCTGTGGGGCCGGGCCTTCCCCCGCCCCCGCGGCTGTGACGTCATGGGCGCCCCGAGGGGAGAGTTTCGGGGCCTTCCAGTGACGTCACGGTTTGGGGGGCGTGGCCAAGGGGAGCCCGCGACGCCCACGGAGAGCGGGAAGGGGGGGGGCGACAGTCGGGACACGGCGACAGTCGCGACACGGTGACACCCCCGGACACGTGACCAGGGCCCGGGACACCCCCAGGGTGACACGCGCGGGACACGTGGGGGGCGCGGGGCCGCCCCGAGCGGGGCAGCGCGTGAGACACGCGGGGACACGGAGTGACCGACGGACAGCCTGACCCACAGACAGCGACCCACAGACAGCGTGACCCACAGACAGTGACCCACAGACAGCCTGACCCACAGACAGAGTGACCCACAGACAGCGTGACCCACAGACAGCGTGACCCACAGACAGCCTGACCCACAGACAGCGACCCACAGACAGCGTGACCCACAGACAGCGTGACCCACAGACAGCCTGACCCACAGACAGTGACCCACAGACAGAGTGACCCACAGACAGCCTGACCCACAGACAGAGTGACCCACAGACAGCCTGACCCACAGACAGCCTGACCCACAGACAGTGACCCACAGACAGTGACCCACAGACAGCCTGACCCACAGACAGAGTGACCGACGGGCAGCCTGACCCACAGACAGTGACCCACAGACAGTCTGACCCACAGCCAATTGACCCACAGCCACAGTGACCACGGCCAGAGTGACCAACGAACAGCCTGACCCACAGGCAGAGTGACCCACAGGCAGTGACCCACAGGCAGAGTGACCCACAGGCAGTGACCCACAGCCAGCCTGACCCACAGCCACAGTGACCCACAGCCAGAGTGACCACGGTCACTCATGTGACCACAAACAATGGGTGACCACAACTGTGGGTGACAACAATGAGCCTGACCCACAGCCAGAGTGACCAACAGAGTGACCCACAGCCACAGTGACCCACAGCCAGAGTGACCGACGAGCAGCCTGACCCACAGCCACAGTGACCCACAGCCAGAGTGACCAACAGAGTGACCCACAGCCACAGTGACTCACAGCCAGAGTGACTCACAGCCCATTGACCAACGACCAGAGTGACCCACAGTCACCAATGATTCACAACCATCCTGACCCACAGCCAGAGTGACCAACAACCAGCCTGACCCACAGACAGTGACCCACAGCCACCAGAGTGACCCAAAACCAATTGACCTACAACCAGACTGACCAACAACCAGCCTGACCCACAGCCACCAGTGACCCAGAGTCACCAGAGTGACCCACAACCAGTGACCCACAACCAGAGTGACCCACAACCAGAGTGACCCACAGCCAGAGTGACCCACAGACAGTGACCCACAGACACAGTGACCCACGGTCACACCCTCATGACCCCCCCAGCGTGACCCCCCCCAACCCCCCCCAGTCCCACACGTGTCACCCGCGGTCACACACAACCGCTGTCCCACCCCCCCCAAACACGCGCACACACACACACACACTCACACACACTCACACACACACACACGCACACACACACACACCACGCGTGTCCCCATCCCCGCGTGTCCCCGCGTGTCCCTCACCCGTCCCCGCGTGTGCCCCGGTGCCGCCGGCCCCGCGTGTGCCGGCACCGCGTGGTGACACCGCCTGAGTCACCCGGGCCCCGCGTGGGTGTCCCCTCCCCTCCCCTCCCCCCCCTCCCCCCGCTCCCTTCCACGGTGACGTCAGCCGGATGCCCGTGACGGCGCGCGGGGGGGGGGAGGGGGAATCCCGGCGGGGGGAGGGGTGGGGTGGACACGGGAGGGGACAGGGACGGGGAGGGGACACGGGGGGGACACGGGGGGGGCACAAACACACGTGGTGACACGGAGAGGGCACGTGGGGACACGCAGGGACAGAGGGACAGACGTGGGGACACCTGGGGACACCTGGGGACACACAGGGACAGGCAGGGACAGAGGGACAGAGGGACAGACATGGGGACACGCAGGGACAGGCAGGGACAGGCAGGGACAGGCAGGAAGGACCAGGACACCCAGGGGTGACGCAGGGACAGGGGACACCTGGGGACAGGCACAGCCCCGCGGGGTGACACGGGACACACGTGTGACCCCACGCGACCCCGCAGGTGACAACGACACACACACGCACACACACACACACACACACGTGTGACACCCGTGCCACCGCTGTCCCCTGCCTGGGGCCACGGCTGTGGGGTGGCCCTGGGGTGTCCACAGGACAGTGGGGTGTCCCTGGGGTGTCCCTGGATGTCCCTGGGGTGTCCTTAAGGTGTCCCTGTGACCCTGGGGTGTCCCCTGGATGTCCCTGAGGTGTCCCTGGGGTGTCCTTAGGGTGTCCCTGGATGTCCCTGAGGTGTCCCTGTGTCCCCAGGGTGTCCCCGAGGTGTCCCTGGGTGTCCCTGGACCTGTGGAGCCGCAGGGGGGGGGGGGTGGGGCAGCGGGTGGGGGAGGGGCCGTTGAGTCACCGGTTCCGTTGGGGAGGAGCCGCCTGTGGGGGTGGGGGAGGGGCGGGTGTGTGACACGGCCCTGGGTGACAGGGACACGGGACACGGGACAGGGACACGGACAGGGACAGGGACAGGGGACAGGGACACGGACACGGGACAGGGGACACGGGACAGGGACACGGACACGGGACACAGGGACAGGGACAGGGACAGGGACAGGGACACGGACACGGGACAGGGGACACGGGACAGGGACAGGGACACGGGACAGGGACAGGGACAGGGACAGGGACAGGGACAGGGACACGGACAGGGACACGGGACACGGGACAGGGACACGGACACGGACACGGGACAGGGACACGGGACAGGGACACGGACACGGGACAGGGGACACGGGACAGGGACAGGGACACGGGACAGGGACAGGGACAGGGACAGGGACAGGGACACGGACAGGGACACGGGACACGGGACAGGGACACGGACACGGACACGGGACAGGGACACGGGACAGGGACACGGACACGGGACACGGGACAGGGACACGCGTGGGGGGGGACAGGGGCCACGAGGGGCGTGAGAGGGTCCTTGTGACACTGTCCTGTGAGTGTGACACACGTGTGACACTGCCCTGTGAGTGTGACACACGTGTGACACTGCCCTGTATGTGTGACACAGGTGTGACACTGCCCTGTATGTGTGACACACGTGTGACACTGCCCTGTGGGTGTGAGACACGTGTGACACTGCCCTGTGAGTGTGACACAGGTGTGACACTGCCCTGTGAGTGTGACACACGTGTGACACTGCCCTGTGGGTGTGACACAGGTGTGACACTGCCCTGTGGGTGTGACACAGGTGTGACACTGCCCTGTGAGTGTGACACAGGTGTGACACTGCCCTGCGAGTGTGACACAGGTGTGACACTGTCCTGTGGGTCACACACACACACACACCTGCACAGGTGTGCAAACCCTGTCACACCCGGTCACACACACACACCTGGACAGGCAGGGGGCGTGGCCGCGGGGGGCGTGGCCTCGGTGGGGGCGTGGCCTCGGGGGGCGGGGCACTCACGTGTCCGAGGTCGGGTCGGCTCCGGTGGGGGAGGGGCTACGCGCCGGCCATGGCCTGGGGCTGGGGGAGGGGACAGCGCCTTACTGGGAGCACTGGGAGCACTGGGAAGCCCCTCCCACCCCTCCCAGCGCCATACTGGGACCAGTACGGCCCAGGGCGAGCCCAGGGTGCCGCTCCCAGTATGACCAGTACGGGTGCTCCCAGTTCCCAGTGTCCCCAGTGCTCCCAGTATGACCAGTACGGGTGCTCCCAGTTCCCAGTATCCACAGTGCTCCCAGTATGACCAGTACGGGTGCTCCCAGTTCCCAGTATCCACAGTGCTCCCAGTATGACCAGTACGGGTGCTCCCAGTTCCCAGTATCCCCAGTGCTCCCAGTATGACCAGTACAGGAGCTCCCAGTTCCAGTGTCCCCAGTGCTCCCAGTATGACCAGTACGGGTGCTCCCAGTTCCCAGTATCCCCAGTGCTCCCAGTATGACCAGTACGGGTGCTCCCAGTTCCCAGTGTCCCCAGTGCTCCCAGTATGACCAGTACCGGTGTCTCCCAGTATCCCCAGTACCTCCCAGTATGACTACTTCCACTCCCAGTGCTCCCAGTATGACCAGTACTGATGTTTCCCAGTTCCCAGTGCTCCCAGTATGACCAGTACCTGCCATCCCCAGCTCCCAGTACAGCCAAACCTCCTCTCTCCCAGTACTCCCAGTGCTCCCAGTTTGCCACTCTGGCTGCCACTTCCCAGTACACCCAGTACACCCAGTACACCCAGTACACCCAGTACACCCAGTACGTCGCACGCTTGACTCCAGTGACACCATCACCCACCATACCCTGCTCCCAGTGCTCCCAGTGCTCCCAGTACAGCCCTCACCCAGCTCCCAGTGCTCCCAGTACAGCCCTCACCCAGCTCCCAGTGCTCCCAGTGCTCCCAGTACAGCCTCCACCCAGCTCCCAGTGCTCCCAGTGCTCCCAGTACAGCCCTTACCCAGCTCCCAGTGCTCCCAGTACAGCCTTCACTCAGCTCCCAGTGCTCCCAGTGCAGCCCTTACCCAGCTCCCAGTGCTCCCAGTGCTCCCAGTACAGCTCCCAGTGCTCCCAGTGCAGCCCTCACCCAGCTCCCAGTGCTCCCAGTGCTCCCAGTACAGCCTCCACCCAGTTCCCAGTGCTCCCAGTGCTCCCAGTACAGCCTCCACCCAGTTCCCAGTGCTCCCAGTGCTCCCAGTGCAGCCCTCACCCAGTTCCCAGTGCTCCCAGTGCAGCCCTTACCCAGCTCCCAGTGCTCCCAGTACAGCCCTCACCCAGCTCCCAGTGCTCCCAGTGCTCCCAGTACACTCCTACCTGCCCTCCCAGTGCTCCCAGCACAGCCTTCACCCAGCCCCCAGTGCTCCCAGTGCTCCCAGTACACTCCTACCTGCCCTCCCAGTGCTCCCAGTGCTCCCAGTACAGCCCTTACCCAGCTCCCAGTGCTCCCAGTACAGCCTTCACTCAGCTCCCAGTGCTCCCAGTGCTCCCAGTACACTCCTAGCTGCCCTCCCAGCGCAGCCTTCACCCTTGCTCCCAGCTCCCAGCCCCCAGTGCTCCCAGTACACTCCTACCTGCCCTCCCAGTGCTCCCAGTACAGCCCTCACCCAGCTCCCAGTGCTCCCAGTACACTCCTACCTGCCCTCCCAGTGCTCCCAGTGCTCCCAGTACACTCCTAGCTGCCCTCCCAGTGCTCCCAGTGCTCCCAGTACACTCCTAGCTGCCCTCCCAGCGCAGCCTTCACCCTTGCTCCCAGCTCCCAGCCCCCAGTGCTCCCAGTGCTCCCAGTGCTCCCAGTGCTCCCAGTGCTCCCACACCGCCTTATCAGGAGCCACACCCGGCCCAGCCCAGCCCGGGGCGCCCCGGACGGGGTGGGGCAGGGGGGGTCCCAGGTACATTTGGGGCAGTCCCAGGTGCATTTGGGGGGTCCCAGGTGCGTTTGGGGCAGTCCCAGGTGCGTTTAGGGGCTCTCAGGTGTGTTTTGAAGGGTCCTGGGTGTGTTTAGGGGGTCTCAGGTGTGTTTAGGGGTCCCAGGTGCATTCTGGGAGGTCTCAGGTGCGTTTAGGAGGGTTCCAGGTGTGTTTTGGGGGGTCCCAATTGTGTTTGAGGGGGTCCCAGGTGCATTTTGGGGGGTCTCAGGTGTGTTTGAGGGGGTCCCGGGTGTGTTTGGGGCAGTCCCAGGTGCGTTTCAGGGGTCCCAGGTGCGTTTTGGGGGTCCCAGGTGTGTTTCAGGTGGTCCCAGGTGCGTTTTGGGGGGTCCCAATTGTGTTTCAGGTGGCCCCAGGTGCGTTTTGGGGGGTCTCAGGTGTATTTAGGGGGTCCCAGGTGTGTTTGAGGGGTCCCAGGTGCGTTTAGGGCAGTCCCAGGTGTGTTTGAGGGGTCCCAGGTGCGTTTAGGGCAGTCCCAGGTGTGTTTGGGGGGTCTCAGGTACGTTTTGAAGGGTCCTGGGTGTGTTTAGGGGGGTCTCAGGTGTGTTTAAGGGGTCTCAGGTGTGTTTAAGGGTCTCAGGTGTGTTTCAGGTGGTCCCAGGTGCATTTAGGGGGTCCCAGGTGCGTTTTGAGGGGATCCCAGGTGCATTTGAAGCAGTCCCAGGTGTGTTTGGGGGTCCCAGGTGCGTTTAGGGGGTCCCAGGTGCATTTGGGGCAGTCCCAGGTGTGTTTAGGGGGTCTCAGGTGCGTTTTGGGGGTCCCAGGTGTGTTTTGGAGGGTCCCAGGTGTGTTTGGGGGGTCCCAGGTGTGTTTAGGAGGGTCCCAGGTGGGTTTTGGGGGTCCCAGGTATATTTAGGGGGGTCCCAGGTGCATTTGAAGCAGTCCCAGGTGTGTTTGGGGCAGTCCCAGGTGCGTTTAGGGGGTCCCAGGTGTGTTTTGGGGGTCCCAGGTGCATTTGGGGCAGTCCCAGGTGTGTTTGGGGCAGTCCCAGGTGCGTTTAGGGGGGTCCCAGGTGCGTTTTGGGGGTCCCCAATCCACGATGGGGGGGGGTCCAGGTGTGGGCTGACCCCCCCCCCAACCACAGCCCAACCCCCCCAGACACCCCCAAACCCCCCCGAGCCCCCCCCAGCACCCCAACCCCCCTCCCCCAAACACACCTGGAACTCCCAACCCCCCCCGAGACCCCCCCAGACCCCCAAACTCGACCTTTGACCCCCCCAAAAAAACAAGAGCAACACCCCCAGCCAACAAGGGGAAACTGAGGCACGAGGGGGGGGGGGGGGGGGGCGGGGGGGTCACAAAAGGTGCCCCCCACCCCCCCTTGAAAAGGTGCAAGAGGTGCCCCCCCCCCAAATTGGGACCCCCAAAACCTCTGAGACCCCCCCCCCCCAAATCAGCTGGGAACAGGAAACCCCCCCCCATTAATTGGGGAGGGGGCGTCAGAGCCCCCCAAATTTACCTCGGCCCCAAACGCCCCCCCCAAATCGTTTTGGGGAAGGCAGACCCCTCCCCAAAATTCAGTTCAACCCAGACCCCCCCCCCAAATTTACCTCAGACCCCCCCCCCAAATTCACTTCAGCCCAGACCCCCTCCCCAAATTTCCCTCAGACCCCCCCCCAAATTCACCCCAGGGAGGTCAATCTGCCCCCCCATTTCACCTCAGACTCGACCCCCCGAGCCCCCACCCCCAATTTTAACTGCCCCCCCAATTCACCTGACCCCCCCTCCAGGTGAGACCCCCCCCACTCCACCTCACTTTCCTCTCACAGCCCCCCCAAAAACCCCAAATTTCACCTCATTTCTCACCCCCCCAGCCCAAAATTCCCCTCAGGTTTCACCCCCCCCCTCCCCAAACCCCCTCAATTCACCTCAGCCCTGACATCCCCCCCCCCCCAATTCACCTCAGCTGTGCCCCCCCACCCCCAGACCCCCCAATTTTACCTCAGTTTCCCCCTCACGAACCTCAAACCCCCCCAGTTCCCCTCAGTTCTGACCCCCCCCCACCCCGGATCCCCCAATTTTACCTCAATTTTACCTCAATTTCCCCCTCATGTACCTCAGACCCCCCCAATTCCCCTCAGATCCGAACCCCCCCAGCCCAGACCCCCCAATTTTACCTCAGTTTCCCCCTCACGAACCTCAAATACCCCCAATTCCCCTCAGATCCGACCCTCCTCAGCCCAAATCCCTCAATTTTACCTCAATTTTACCTCAATTTTACCTCAGTTTCCCCCTCATGTACCTCGATTCCCCTCAATTCCCCTCAGATCTGACACCCCCAGCCCAGACCCCCCAATTTTACCTCAATTTTACCTCAGTTTCCCTCTCACGTACCTCAAATACCCCCAATTCCCCTCAGATCCGACCCCCCCCAGGCCAGACACCTCAATTTTACCTCAGTTTTACCTCAGTTTCCCCCTCATGTACCTCAAATACCCCAAATTCCCATCAGATCCGACCCCCCCAGCCCAAATCCCTCAATTTTACCTCAATTTTACCTCAGTTTCCCTCTCATGTACCTCGATTTCCCCCAATTCCCCTCAGATCCGACCCCCCCAGCCCAGACCCCTCAATTTTACCTCAATTTTACCTCAATTTTACCTCAGTTTCCCCCTCACGAACCTCAAACCCCCCCCAATTCCCCTCAGATCCGAGCCCCCCCAGCCCAAATCCCTCAATTTTACCTCAATTTTACCTCAATTTCCCCCTCATGTACCTCAGACCCCCCCAATTCCCCTCAGATCCGAACCCCCCCAGCCCAGACCCCCCAATTTTACCTCAGTTTCCCCCTCACGAACCTCAAATACCCCAAATTCCCCTCAGATCCGACCCTCCTCAGCCCAAATCCCTCAATTTTACCTCAATTTTACCTCGATTTCCCTCTCACGTACCTCAAACCCCCCCAATCCCCCTCAGTTCCGACACCCCCCCCTCAATTCACCTCACGCCCACCCCACACCCCCCCTTCACCTCAGCCCACCCCCCTAATTTCACCTCTGACCCCTCCCCCAGCCCAACCCCCCCCCTCGTTTCCCTCACGCCGACACCCCCCCCCCCCTAAATTTCCCCTCAGCTTTCACCCCCCCACCCGGGACCCCTCATTTCCCCTCACCTTTCCCCCTCCCCACCGCGGACCCCCCCTCAATTCCCCTCAGCTGACACCCCCTCCCCACCCCCGATCCACCTCAGCTCCCCCCTCCCCTCATTCTCCCCCACACCCCCCCTCAGGCCGCGGCCCGGCCGCCCCCGGCCGCGCTGCCCCCGCCGCTCCCCGCGCGGTTACCTGCGGCGCTGCCGGGTGCCGGTGTGTCCGCGGGGTGCCGGGGGTCTCCCGGGGGGTGCCGGGTGCGGGAGGGTCCCGGGGGTCCCGGGGGTCCCGGCCCGGCCCCGGCGCTGCGGCGGCTCCGCGGCTCCGGCCTCGCTCAAACAAAGGACCCGAGAGCCGCGCGCCCCGCCCGCCCCGGACACGCCCCCCGGACACGCCCACCGGGGGAATGGCCACGCCCCTCGCGCCGGACACGCCCACCGAGCCAGCACCGCCCTCCGATACGCCCACGGCGGGGCGAGGCCACGCCCACTAAAGGCTGGAACGGGGCTTGGCCACGCCTACGGAGGGTGGGGCGCGCCCTCGGGCACGCCCATATATGGAGTGTCACGCCCACCTCGCGCCCCGCCCCCCCCGGCAGAGGGACACGCCCCCTCCCCGCGAGGCCACGCCCGCGGCAGCGGCGGCCGAGGGGACTGGCATGGACTGGGGGGGACTGGCATGGACTGGGGGGGACTGGGAGGGACTGGGGGGGACTGGGAGGGACTGAGGGGGCCTGGGAGGGACTTGGGGGGACTGAGGTGGGATGCAAAGGCACTGGGGCAGTACTGGGGTGGACTGGGATGGACTGGGGCAGACTGAGATGTCGTGGGAGGTGGCTGGGGTGGATTGCTATAGGACTGGAAGCGGACTGGGATGGACTGGGACAGCACTGGGGTAGACTGGGATGGGTTGGGGTGGACTGGGATGGACTGGGACAGCACTGGGGTAGACTGGGGTGGGTTGGGGTGGACTGGGACAGCACTGGGATAGACTGGGGTGGGTTGGGGTGGACTGGGATGGACTGGGACAGCACTGGGATAGACTGGGATGCGCTGGGGTGGACTGGGATGGACTGGGACAGCACTGGGATAGACTGGGATGGGTTGGGGTGGACTGGGATGGACTGGGACAGCACTGGGATAGACTGGGATGTGTTGGGGTGGACTGGGATGGACTGGAACGCGGTGAGAGAACACCGAAAGGCGCTGGGACCTGGAAGCGCTGGGACCAGTATGGAATCAAACTGGAAAGCACTGTGCCCAGTATAGGGTGACTGAGGGACTGGGACCAGTACAGCCCAGTACTAAGAGGGATTGAGACCAGTCTAAACTGGTACAGGGTACACGGGCACTGGGAGACACTGGGACCCGTATAAGGTGGTACTGGGACCGGTGTGGGATGGCACTGGGGTTATGAGACACTGGGACCAGTACAAGCCAGTACTGGGAGGCACTGGGACGGGTATAAGGTGGTACTGGGACCGGTATGGGATGGGACTGGGACTGAAAGGCACTGGGACCAGTACAGGGAGGCACTGGGACCAGTACAGGGTGGCACTGGGAGGCACTGGGACCAGTATAACCTGGTACTGGGACCTGTACAGAGTGACACTGGGACTGGGAGGCACTGGGACCAGTACAGGGAGGCACTGGGACCGGTATAACCTGGTACTGGGACCTGTACAGAGTGACACTGGGACTGGGAGGCACTGAGAGCAGTAAAGAGTGGCACAGGGAGGCACTGGGACCAGTATAATCTGGTACTGGGACCAGTACAAGGCGACACTGGGACTGGAAGCGCACTGGGACCAGCAGGGGGCGCCCTTACCCCGCCAGGGGCGGGGCCACCCTGGGGACACCGCGCTGCAGCCAATGGCAGAAGCCCCGTCCCAGCGGCGGCCAATCAGAGCGAGGCAGCTCCGCCAAGCCCCGCCCCCCGCTCCCCCTCCCCTCGGGCAGCGCGCGGGACCGCACGTGCCCAAAGGAGGCGTGGCCTGGCCGCGCGCGGCCCCGCCCCCTCGGCCTCGCCCCGCCCCCGGGAGGCCCCGACCGGGTGGGGGAGGGGCGGGGGGGGGGTGCCCGTTTTTCCCCCGCTGTCCCCGCGTGTCACCGAGGGAGGGGGAGGGGGGGGGTTGGCACACGCGTGTGCAAGGGCGGGGGAGGGGATCCTTGCAGGAAGGGTTTACCCGGGCCTTGCACGGGGAATGCTGGGATTTGCACGGGGAAATCTGGGATTTGCACGGGGAATTCTGGGATTTGCACGGGGAAATTCGGGGTTTGCACGGGGAATTCTGGGATTTGCACGGGGAAATTCGGGATTTGCACGGGGAATGTTGGGATTTGCACGGGGAATTCTGGGATTTGCACGGGGAAATTCGGGATTTGCACGAGGAAATTCGGGATTTGCACGGGGAATTCTGGGATTTGCACGGGAAAATTCGGGATTTGCACGGGGAATGTTGGGATTTGCACGGGGAATTCTGGGACTGGCACGAGAAAATCGTGGGATTTGCACGGGGAAATTTGGGGCTTGCACGGGGAGTTCTGGGATTTGCACGAGGAAATTTGGGGATTTGCACGGGGAAATGCTGGCCTTGCACGAGGACCTGCAGCAGGTGCGAAACCCCGAGCGTGTCCTGGATTTGCACGTGGAGATCCGGGCCTTGCACGGGGAATTCCGAGCTTTGCACGGGGAAATCGGTGCCTTGCACGAGGGAGCCCGGGGCTTGCACGGGGAAATTCGGGATTTTCACGGGAAAATTTGGGATTTGCACGGGGAAATTCGGGATTTGCACGGGGAATTCTGGGATTTGCACGGGGAAATTTGGGATTTGCACGGGGAATTCTGGGATTTGCACGGGGAATTCTGGGATTTGCACGGGGAAATTCGGGATTTGCACGGGGAAATTCGGGATTTGCACGGGGAATTCTGGGATTTGCACGGGGAATTCTGGGATTTGCACAGGGAAATTCGGGATTTGCACGGGGAAATTCGGGATTTGCACGAGGAAATTTGGGGGTCACGTGACCCTTTACACGCGGACCCCCCCCAGAGCGCCCCCCCCGTGTCTGTCACGAGGTCACGTGCCCCCCCACCCCACCCACGTGACCCTCCCCCAGCAACAAGGGCAGAGCCGCGCTCTGATTGGCCGGCGCGGCCGTGACGTCACGGCAGGGCGCGCCGGCCCGTTGCCATGGCAACAGCGGGAGCTGAGGCGGGGGGGAGGTGGAGGCCTTGGAAAGGGGGATTGGGACCCAAAAAAGGTGGAAAATGGCCCAAAAAAAGGATTTAAACGGCCCAAAAAATGAGGGTTGGACACAGTAAAGTGAGCTTTGGACCCTAAAAAGCAGAATTTGGGCTTAAAGTTGAAGATTTTAGTCCTAAAAATGAGGGTTTGTGATCCTAAACACAAAACCTTTGGCCTATAAATGGGATTTGGATCCCTAAAATGAGATTTTTGTTCCATAAGCGGGGAGTTTGGCCTTAAAATTAATAATTTTGTCCCCCCCAAAAAAGGGGGTTGGGCGCAAAAAAAGAGGTATTTGGTCCCAAAAAGGTGTTTGAGCCTAAAAATGAGTGATTAAACTCTACAAATGAGGTTTTCTGCTCCCCAAAAAGCAGGGATGGGCATTGAAATGAGGATTTGGACTCCAGGAAGAAGATTTTGGCCTGAAAAATGAAGATTTTGTCCTTACAAGAGAGTCTAAAAATGTGGGGGTTTAACTTGGAGTGGGATTGGGACCTGAAATTTGAGAATCTGGACCCAATAGTGAGGATTTAGGCGCCGAGAAGAGGCTTTTGGCACAAAAACTGGGGTTTGATGCGCTAAAAATCAGACTTTTGTGCCCAAAAAGAATTCTAAGCCCTCAAGATTTCATCCTAAAAATGAAGCGTTGGGCCCTAAATTTGGGATTGGACCCTGAAATTGTGGATTTCTACCCTAAAAGAGGAGGAATGGACCCGAAAAATGAGTGTTTGGGTGCAAAAGTGGAATTTTGGAATAGGTGAAAGATTTAGGCTCTAAAGTGAGGCTTTGGGCCCGAAAAATAATGTTTGAGACTCCAAAAATCAGATTTTTCTGGCCCAAAAGAGGGGTTTGAACCCTAAAACTGGAGGTTCGCTCCCAAAAAGTGGCTTTTGGCCTCCAAAACGAGGGAAAATGCAGCTTTGGGCCTTAAATTAATGTTTTCAGCCCTAGAAATGTGGGTTTGGAGCCCTAAATGAGGCTCCAAACACTAAAAATAAAAGCTTTGCCTTAAAAAAAATCGAGATTTTGACCTGAAAAAAGAACCTTTTAAATGTAATAAATAAACTTGGACTTTTAAACGTGATTCGGATGCAGGAATTGGGGATTTATCTCCGAAATGGGGTTAAAACTTTTTAAAGTTATGCCTCGGGCCCTACAATGAGGGTTCGGACCCTAAAAATGAAGGTTGAAGTCGTTTAAAAAGAGGAGTTTGATATTAAAAATTTGTTTTTTCCCTAAAATAAAGATGTGGGGCCCTAAAACTGAGGGTTTGGGTTGGAGACGGGGGGTTGATTGTTAAAAACTGGCTTTTGTTCCCTGAAATCGAACGATTTGGCCCCGAAACCGGGAGGCTGGAAAGGGAAATTTTGGGGTTTTTGGGGGGAAAAAAACCCGCGGCGGTTCCCGCGCCACCAGGGGGCGCCATCCCCATCTCCATGGCAACGCCCCCAACCTCCATGGCAACCGCCAGGGGGCGCCGCCCCACCGGCTCCATAGCAACGCCCCCCTCCACATGGGACCACCAGGGGGCGCCAAAACCCCTCCCAAGCCCCGCCCACCGCAATTGACAGACAGGGAGGGGGCGGAGCCGATTGCACAAAACTCTCTAATCAGCAGCAGGCACACGGTCAGGCCCCGCCCCCCCACACGCGACGTCACACAGGAAGTCCCGCCTCTCCACCGCCGTGATGTCACTTCCGGTTCATCCGCTTGGTGGCGGCCATGTTGCTGCGAGGGAAAGCCCCGCCCCCCCTTGCCATGGGGGGTGTGGTCTAAATGTTCCCCTCCCTTTGTGTGGGCGGGGCTTTCTCGTGGCCAATGGGAGGGTGGCAGGAGGAAGACCCCGCCCCTTTCCCGGGGGTGACGCCTCAAAGCCGGTGAAGCTCCGCCTCCCCCAGATGAAGCCACGCCCATTTATGGAAGCCACGCCCGTATCTGGTTGACCACGCCCCAAAGCAGCACCGTAGGTAGGATAGGCCACACCCCTTTGGTGACCCCGCCCCATTCTGGCCACGCCTCCTGGCTAAGCCCCACCCCATGGACGAGGCCCCGCCCACCGGAATCTGGGGTCGTGTCCCCCCCCTTCCTTCCTGGGGGTTCATTTTGGGGCAAATTCTCCCCTTTTTGGGTCCTTCATTCCTCTTTGCCCCGAGGGGGCGGAGCTTCAGGGCGGGGCGTGTCCTTCCGTTTTTTGGGGGGGTGGGTCTCTCCTGTTTTGGGGTCCCGCCCCTCCCCCCCCTTCTCATACCTTGTAGTAGGCGGGGGGTGGGGCGGCGGGGGGGAGGGGCAGCTCGCGCAGGGGGTGGGCGGGGCCGGGGCCGTGGGGGCGGGGCCGAGGCCCGGCCCCTCCCCCACCCCGCGGGGTTTTCGGGGGTCTCCGGGGGCGGCGCCGCCACCACAGCGCCCCCCCCGCCCCCACCAGCGCCAGCAGCGCCGCCCCTCCCCCCGCCCCCCCCAGCACCGCCCCCCCCCGCGCGGGGGGAGGGCCCGGCCCGGGCGGGCTCGTCTGATTGGCTGAACCTGGGAAGGGGGGGAGGGGTCAGGTGTGGGGGGAGGGGTCTCAGGTGAGCACAGCCCCTCCCCCCCCACCCCTCCCCCCAACTTTACCTGTCCCGTCCTGGTCCGGCGGTGGCTCCTCCCCGGGGCCTGCGGGGGGAGGGGCCAGTGAGGTGGGGGGAGGGGCGGGTGAGGTGGGGGAGGGGCGGGGAAGGAGAGGGAGGGGCGGGGGAGGTGGGGGAGGGGCACTCACGCTGTCCCACGCGCAGGGTGACCCGCATGGCCCGGGTCAGGCAGGCCCCGCCCTGCCGGTTCTCCAGCCCCTCGGGGGTCCCGTCCGAGGTGGCTGCGGGGGAGGGGTACAGTGACGTCATCAGTGATGTCATCGCAGAGATCGGCACCCTCGTGATGTCACAGGCTGGTCACCCACCCCCACCTCAATGTCACCGCCCCTTTTGGTGATGTCACACTCTGGTGACAGCTCCACTGTGACATCACCGCCCGCCCCAGTGACGTCACAGCCCCACTCTGTCGCACGCTGATGACATCACTGGTGTGGTGATGACGTCATAACGACGTCATCCCCACCCTGCCGCTGTCACCTCCCTGTGACATCCCCCACTGACGTCACCCCCCTCTGACGACATCACCGAGCCCCTGACGTCACCGCTCACGCTTCTGATGACATCACACCCTGATGACGTCACACCCCGATGACATCACAGTGACCTCCCAGATTACAAAACACCCCCAGGACCCCCAACTACTCCCCTCCCCCATCCCGATGACATCACCACCCCCCGTGATGACATCACCATCCCATCCTGAACAACCCCACCCCCTCCCCGATGATGTCACACCCTGATGACGTCACACCCTGATGATGTCACACCCTGATGACGTCACACCCTGATGACATCCCAGATGACCAAACAGCCCCAGGACCCCCTTCAACCCCCCACCCCCCTCCCGATGACATCACCACCCCTCGCGATGACATCACCAGCCCATCCCGCACAACCCCGCCCCCTCCCCGATGACGTCACGCCCCTCCCCGATGACGTCATGGCTCACTGATGATGTAATAGTCGTGCCGGCGGCGGAACTCGTGGCCCCAGAGGTTGGGGCTGAACTCCTGGAACTTGATGGTGAAGCGCACGTCGCGCTGGGGGCGGTCGCAGGTCAGCAGCAGGGTGGGGGCGGGGGGCACCTGGCAGCGCCGCGCCTGCGCCCCCCCCACCAGGTACAGCTTGTAGTACTCGTAGGCCCCGCCCCCCGGGCACACCAGGTCCAGGCGGTCCCCGATCTGAGGGTACAGCACGTAACCGCCATCGGCCAGGAACCTGGGGGGACATGGGGTGTGACAGTGACACTGTGTGTGTGTGACACTGTGTGTGTGTGACACTGTGTGTGTGTGACACTGTGTGTGTGTGACACTGCGGGTACAGCACGTAACTGCCGGCCTCCAGGAACCTGCGGGGACACCGGGTGTGACAGCGTGTGTGACACTGTGTGTGACACTGTGTGTGTGTGTGACACTGACACTGTGTGTGTGTGACACTGACACTGTGTGTGTGTGACACTGCGGGTACAGCACGTAACCGCCGGCCTCCAGGAACCTGCGGGGACACCGGGTGTGACAGTGACACTGTGTGTGTGTGACACCGTGTGTGACACCGTGTGTGTGTGTGTGACACTGTGTGTGTGTGACACTGCTGGTACAGCACGTAACCGCCGGCCTCCAGGAACCTGCGGGGACACCGGGTGTGACAGTGTGACACTGTGTGTGTGACACCGTGTGTGACACCGTGTGTGACACTGTGTGTGTGTGACACTGACAGTGTGTGTGTGTGTGACACTGTGTGTGTGTGACATTGTGTGTGTGTGACACTGCGGGTACAGCACGTAACCGCCGGCCTCCAGGAACCTGCAGGGACATGGGGACACTGTGTGTGACAGTGTGTGTGACACTGTGTGTGTGTGACACTGTGTGTGTGTGACACTGCGGGTACAGCACGTAACCGCCGGCCTCCAGGAACCTGGGGGGACATTGTGTGTGACAGTGTGACAGTGTGTGTGACACTCTGTGTGTGACACTGTGTGTGACACTGTGTGTGTGTGACACTGTGGGTACAGCACGTAACCGCCGGCCTCCAGGAACCTGCGGGGACATTGTGTGTGACAGTGTGTGTGACAGTGTGACACCGTGTGTGTGACATTGTGTGTGTGTGACACTGTGTGTGTGTGACACTGTGTGTGACATTGTGTGTGTGACACTGCGGGTACAGCACGTAGCCACCGGCCTCCAGGAACCTGTGGGGACATGGGGTGTGACAGTGTGACACTGTGTGTGTGTGTGACACTGACACTGTGTGTGTGACACTGTGTGTGTGTGACACTGCGGGTACAGCACGTAACCGCCGTCGGCCAGGAACCTGCGGGGACACCGGGTGTGACAGTGTGTGTGACAGTGTGACACCGTGTGTGTGACATTGTGTGTGTGTGACACTGTGTGTGTGTGACACTGACACTGTGTGTGACATTGTGTGTGTGACACTGCAGGTACAGCACGTAGCCGCCGGCCTCCAGGAACCTGGGGGGACACGGGGACATTGTGTGTGACAGTGTGTGTGACACCGTGTGTGTGTGACACTGACACTGTGTGTGTGACGCTGCGGGTACAGCACGTAACCGCCGGCCTCCAGGAACCTGCGGGGACATTGTGTGTGACACTGTGACACTGTGTGTGTGACACTGTGTGTGACAGTGTGTGTATGTGACACTGACACTGTGTGTGTGTGACACTGTGTGTGTGTGTGACACTGTGTGTATGTGACACTGACACTGTGTGTGTGTGTGACACTGTGTGTGTGTGACACTGACACTGTGTGTGTGTGACACTGTGTGTGTGTGTGACACTGCGGGTACAGCACGTAACCGCCATCGGCCAGGAACCTGCGGGGACATGGGGTGTGACACTGTGACAGTGTGTGTGTGACACCGTGTGTGACACTGTGTGTGTGTGACACTGTGTGTGTGTGACACTGCGGGTACAGCACGTAGCCGCCGGCCTCCAGGAACCTGCGGGGACATGGGGACATTGTGTGTGACAGTGTGACACTGTGTGTGTGTGACACTGACACTGTGTGTGTGACATTGTGTGTGTGTGACACTGACACTGTGTGTGTGACATTGTGTGTGTGTGACACTGTGTGTGTGTGTGTGACACTGCGGGTACAGCACATAACCGCCATCGGCCAGGAACCTGCGGGGACATGGGGTGTGACACTGTGACACCATGTGTGTGACACCGTGTGTGACACTGTGTGTGTGACACTGTGTGTGTGACACTGCGGGTACAGCACGTAGCCGCCGGCCTCCAGGAACCTGCGGGGACATGGGGACATTGTGTGTGACACTGTGACACTGTGTGTGACACCGTGTGTGACACTGTGTGTGTGTGACACCGTGTGTGTGACACTGACACTGTGTGTGTGTGACACCATGTGTGACACTGTATGTGTGTGACACTGTGTGTGTGACACTGTGTGTGTGACACTGTGTGTGTGTGACACTGTGTGTGTGACACTGTGTGTGTGACACTGTGACATTGTGTGTGTGACACTGACAGTGTGTGTGTGACACTGTGTGTGTGACACTGTGTGTGTGACACTGTGACATTGTGTGTGTGACACTGTGACATTGTGTGTGTGACACTGACAGTGTGTGTGTGACACTGTGTGTGTGACACTGTGTGTGTGACACTGTGACATTGTGTGTGTGACACTGACAGTGTGTGTGTGACACTGTGTGTGTGTGACACTGTGTGTGTGACACTGTGACAGTGACACCGTGTGTGTGACACCATGTGTGTGTGACACCGTGTGTGACACTGACACTGTGTGTGGGACACTGTGTGTGACAATGTGTGTGTGTGACACTGTCACCGTGACACCGTGATGGTGACACTCTGTGTGTGACACTCCGTGTGTGTGACACTGTCGCCGTGACAGTGACACAGTGAGGATGACACTCTGTGTGTGACATGTGTGACACTGTGTGTGTGTCACACTGTGTGTGACACTGTCACCGTGACACCGTGACGGTGACACCGTGTGGGTGACACTTTGTGTGTGTGACACTCCGTGTGTGTGTCACTGTCACCGTGACGGTGACACCGTGATGGTGACACTCTGTGTGTGACACTCCGTGTGTGTGACACTGTCACCGTGACGGTGACACAGTGAGGGTGACACTCTGTGTGTGTGACACTCCGTGTGTGTGACACTGTCACCGTGACGGTGACACCGTGTGGGTGACACCGCGTGACGCCCCAGCAGGGTGGCCCTGCCATGCCAGGGGACACGCTGCCGTCCCCGTCAGGCGCCCCCGCAGGGGTGGGGGGTGGGGGTTGGGCGGCCGTTGCTGTCACCGTGGCAACGCCGCCCTCGCCCCTCCCCCACCCGCTCCGTGGGGGGCCGGGGGGGGGGGAGGGGACGCAGCAGGGGGGACCCGGGGCCGGGGGCACCCGAGGGGGGTGACAGCGAGGGACTGCGGCTGTCACCGTGTGGCTGTCACCGCGTCACACGGCCGGTGTCACCCGGTGTCACCTCCCTGTGACGGTGTCACACCCGGCGTGTCACAGCTGCTCCGTGTGGTGACACCGGCGTGTTTGTCACGCTGTCCCGTGTCACAGTCACACCCACGGTGACAGCCGCGGTGTCACACGGTGTCACACGGTGTCACACACACCACGGGTGTCAGGGTGTCACACGGTGTCACATGCAGAGTGTCACAGTGTCGTTCACCTTGTCACACTCAGTTACAGTGTCACAGTGTCACACTCAGTGTCACACTCACAGTGTCACACACGACATCACGCGGTCACAGTGCCACACATTGTCACACACAGTTACAGCATCAGGTGTCACTCACAGTGTCACACACCCCATGTCACACACAGTGTCACACACACAGTGTCACACACAGTGTCACACACACAGTGTCACTCACACAGTGTCACACACCCCGTGTCACACACCCACTGTCACCCCCCCGTGTCCCCACCCCCATCCCCTGGGGTCACCTGGAGGGGGTCACACCACCCCCAACCTCCCCCCACCCCCCCAGACCCCCCCAACCCCAAAGCCCCCGGGGTCCCCCCAACCCCTCAGACCCCCCCCAATGTTCCCAACCCCCCCCAGACCCCCGGGACCCCCCCCAAACCCTCTCAAGCCCCCCCTCCGGGCCATCAACACCCCCCCGACCCCCCCTGTCCCTCACAACCCCCCCCGACCCCCCCGATCCCCTCAGACCCCTCAAGACCCCCCAAAATCCCCTGATCCCCTCAGGTCCCCGGGTTCCTCAAGACCCCCCAGACCCCCTTCGCCCCCAGACCCCCCAAATCCCCTCAGACCCCCCGAGATCCCTCAAAACCGCCCCAACCCCCCCCCAATATTCTAAAGACCCCCCCAGACCCCCCATTCCCTTCAGTTCCCTGTCCCCCCCAAACCCCCCAACATCCTCACGCCCCCCCCCGACCCCCCAAACCCCCAGCCCCCCACAGCCCTGCAAAGCCCCCCAGTCCCCTCAGTCCTCGGTCCCCCCCAAACCCCTCAGACCCCCCGGCCCCCCCCAGCCCCGCGGACCCCCCCGATCCCCTCACGCCCCCCGCCCCCGGTGCCCCCCCCGCGCTCACCGCCGGTTCCCGGTGTGCCAGACCACCGGCTCCAGGCTCAGCCCCGCCGCCCCCGCGCCCAGCACGGCCACCAGCAGCGCCGCCGCCCGCCCCGCCATCGCCCCCCGCCTCCGGGGGGGCTCCGAGCCCGGCCCCGGCCCCCGGCAGCCGCGGGACCCCCCGGCCCCGACCCCCCGGCCCCGACCCCCCGGCCCGGCCCGGACTCGAACCCGGGTCCCCGCGGGGCCGCCCCGGCTGCGACCGCGCCGGCTGCGGGGGGCGGGGCTTAGGAGGGGCGGGGCTTAGGAGGGGGGCGTGGTCTGGGATTTAAAGGCGTGGTTTGGAGCGGGGTGGGGGGGTCATAGGTGGGCGTGGCTCCACATTAAGGGGGTGTGGATGGGTGGGGTGATAAAGGGGCGTGGTTATTGATGGGTGTGGTCATGGGGGCGTGGTTTGTGAGACCCAAGGGAGGCAGGGCTTGGAAAGGGGGTGTGGTTTGAAAGTTAAATGGGCGTGGCTTTGCAAACGGGGTGTGGCCTATTAGGGTTAATTAGCACGGTCAGGCCCATAAAAGGGGGCGTGGCCAAAAGGTAACACGGCCACACCCACAGAGCCGACCATGGAATGGGCGTGGCCTCGGTCTGGGGGCGTGGCCAGCAGTGCCACAAAACCTCCATGGTGACATCACACCCCCAGCGTTGCCATGGCGATGGTGAAGCTGCTTAGGAACAGGCCCCGCCCCCTTGGGGGGGGTTCTTAAAGGGGCAACGCCGGAATTGGAGGGTGGGGACCACTGAGGGGGTGGGGAAGGTTCTGGGCTACCTGGGGGGGGGGGTGGGGGTTGGGGGGTACCTGGGAGGTTTTGGGGTGTGGGGGCGGGGCAGCTCTGGCCACGCCCCCATCTGTGACAGCCCACACGGGTGACAGAGGGTGACAGCCACAACGTCTTTAGTACAACCGGGGCCTGGGGGTGACATTCGGGGGTCTCCAGTGGGGCTGTGACCCCCGAGGGGCCCGTGCCGGTGTCCCCAGGGTGACAGCCGTGCTCCCACGGGTGACGGTCACCGTCCCTGGGGTGTGCCACCACCGGCGTCACCCCCGGCACGGGTGGGGTGGCCGGTTCCGGCGTCCCTGAGCGCGTCGTCCCCGGACGGGTGACGCTCGGTGCCACCAGCAGGGTGACACTCGGCGTCCACCGTGTCCCTGGGGGTGTCCCCAAGGGGGTGACACTCGGTGTCCCCGGGGAGGTGACAGTCAGTGGTCCTGGTGTCACCAGGGAGGTGACAATCGCCATTTCCAGTGTCCCCAGGGAGTGGGAGGTGACAATCACCAGTCCCAGTGTCCCCAGGGAGGTGACAATCGCCAGTCTCGGTGTCCCCGGTGTCCCCAGGGTGGTCCCAGCCGCTGTCCCCAGTGTCCCCGGGGAGGTGACAATCGCCAGTCCCGCTGTCCCTGGTGTCCCTGGTGTCCCCAGGGGGCTCCCAGCCGCTGTCCCCGGTGTCCCCAGGGAGGGGGAGGTGACAATCACCAGTCCCAGTGTCCCCAGGGAGGTGACAATCGCCGGTCCCGCTGTCCCCGGTGTCCCCGCTGTCCCCAGGGGGCTCCCAGCCGCTGTCCCCGGTGTCCCCAGGGAGGGGGAGATGAAAATCACCAGTCCCAGTGTCCCCAGGGAGGTGACAATCGCCATTCCCGCTGTCCCCGGTGTCCCCGGGGTGGTCCCAGCCGCTGTCCCCGATGTCCCCGATGTCCCCGATGTCCCCGAAGTCCCAGGGCCCCTCGTGTCCCCACCACCAGAGCTGCAGCCGGATGTCCCCCCCCGGGGCCGGCCCCTCCTCGGTGCCCTCCCGGTCGCTGTCGCTGTCCCAGAGCGCCGGGAAGAGGCGCTGGCCCGAGGCCGTGGCCAGGAGGGGCAGCCGGGGGTGGAGGCTGTGGGGAGATTTGGGTCAAAATTCAGGGATTTGGGTCAAAATTTGGGGGATTTGGGTCAAAATCCGGGGGATTTGGGTCAAAATTTGGGGGATTTGGGTCAAAATCTGGGAGATTTTGGGTCAAAATTTGGGGGATTTGGGTAAAAATCTGGGAGATTTTGGGTCAAAATTTGGGGGATTTTGGGTCAAAATTTGGGGGATTTGGGGTGGAAATTGGGGCAGGTTCGGAGTGGAAATTTGGGGAATTTGGGGCGGAGATTTGGGGGCGAATTTGGGGGAGTTTGAGGGGATTTGGGGTGGAATCTCAGGTCTTTTGGGGTGGGGGTCCCCCAGTTTTTGGGGTGAGGGCTCCCAGGTTTTTGGGGGGTGGTCTCAGGTATTTTGGGGTGGGGCCTCCATTTTTTGGGGGCGGTCTCAGGTATTTTTTGGGGTTTTTTGGGGGGGGTCTCACCTGGTGCCGTTGACGCAGTCGCGGAGGGCGCGGAAGCGGAGCAGGGGGGGCACCTCGGGGGGCTCCCCCCGCCCGGGGGGGCTCAGCGTGTCCCAGACGGTGACGAAGCCGTCGGTGTCACCGCTGACCAGGAACCGCCCCGACCTGGGAGGGGGGGGGAGGGGGGGACACAACCACACCCAGGGGGTCCGGGACAGCCCCCCACCCCAAAAAAGGGGTCTGGGACCACCCAGAGGGGTGAGGAACCCCCTTGGACCCCCCGCCCAGGTGTCCTGGAGCCCCTAAACCTCCCCCCAAAAGGTGCCCCAGGTGTCCAGGACGTCCCCAAAAGGTGCCCCAGGTGTCCAGGGGGTCACTCACGGGTCGAGGTCAAAGGTCACGCGCTGGTTGGTGGCCACGCGCCGCGGCAGCGCCAGCAGGGGGCGCGCGGGGACACGCAGGTCCCAGCACAGGATGTGGCGGTCCTGGCAGGGGGGCGGGGCCAGGCAGGGACACGCCCATCAGGCCTGAAGCCACGCCCCCAAATGCAACACAGCGCCTCCCAGCCGTTAAGCCCCGCCCACAAAGCCCCACCCACCGCAGTGGGAGGGGCTGACTGCAACCCGCCCCTAAAGCCACGCCCAGTTTCATGCTAATACCGAGAGGCCACGCCCACATTCACAAAGCCTTGCCCACCGCGAGGCCACGCCCACGAGCCACGCCCACGAGCCACGCCCACCTTCCTCCCGCCCACGTAGATCCGAGTCCCGCAGGGGCTGAAGCGCAGGTGGGTGGGCGGGGCCGGGAGGCGGGGCCAGAGCGCCACGGCCCCGCCCCCTTCCAGCGGGTACAGCCCCAGGCTCCGCCCATAGGAGCCGCAGGCGAACAGCGATTGGCCGGGGCAGAAGGCCAGGCAGCCAATCAGGCCTCGCTGGCCCTGCCTGCCGTCTGCGGGGGGTGGAGACAAAGGTTAGGCCACGCCCCTTTGTGCGCGGGCACGCCCACATCAGCGAGGCCACACCCCTTACATGCCAGTCAAGCTCCGCCTTGCTTGGGCCACGCCCATAAAAGCCACGCCCTCTTGTCCCCCTTCCCATTTAAGCTCCACCCCCTGCCCATCCCTGTTAGGCCCCACCCCATCCCCAAACCACGCCCCATCAGGCCCCTCCCCCTTATGCTCCACCCACCTAAGCCACACCCCTCCCCCTCCTTATGTGCAAACCCCTCCCCTTCAGACCACACCCACTTAAGCCCCACCCCCTTACTCCCATCAAGCCCCTCCCCAATTAAAGGGGGGGCGTATCGCCCCCTCCCCACCCCAGCCCCACCCCTTCAGGCCCCACCCACACCTTAAGCCCCACCCCTTTTAGCTTTGCCCCGCCCCTTTTAACCCCCAGCTCTCCCATCAGGACCCAAATTTCCCCCAATTAAAGGGGGGCAGAGTCACTGCAGCCCCACCCTTTGACCCCACCCATTTAGGCCCCGCCCCCTCCAGGCCCCACCCCCTCCAGGCCCCGCCCCTCAGGCCCCGCCCCTCACGCCACAGCGCCCTCTCCTGGCTGCTCCTGCCCGGCCGCTCGGTCAGGAACTCCCGGACGGCGCCGTCGAAGCCCCCGAGGAGCAGAGACCCGTCCGGGGAGAAGGCCAGGGAGTGGGGGGCCACCAGCTCGTCCTGGGGGGCACAGGAATCACCGGGGGACCCCAAAAACACCCGGGGGGCCCCAAAAAACACCCGGGGGACCCCAAAAAACACCCAGGGACATCGGGGGAGACCCCAAAAAAGACCCAGTTCCTCTCCAGTTCCTCCCAGTTCCCTCCCAGTACTCCCAGTCCCCCCCAGTTCCTCCCCAGTTCCTCCCAGTTCACCCCCAGTGGTCCCAGTTCCCCCCAGTCCCTCCCAGTCCCCCCCAGTTGCCCACCAGGTGGTTGTAGGCACGGAACGACCCCCGCAGGCTCCCGTCGAAGGCGTCCCAGAGGTGCACGGGGTTGTCCCGGCTGCTGGCGGCCACCCTGCCCAGTACGGACCAGTATGGACCAGTACGGACCAGTATAATCCAGTACGGACCAGTATAACCCAGTACGGACCAGTATGGACCAGTAGGAACCAGTATAACCCAGTACGGACCAGTACGGACCAGCAGCGACCTCCCCTGCTCCCAGTACACCCCCCACCAGTTTGCCCCAGTAAGAACCAGTTACCCCGAGCCCCTCCCAGGGTAAGGCACCAGCGCCTCCCAGTCCAACCCAGTAACAACCAGCGCCCTCCCAGTGCCTCCCAGTCCATCCCAGTTCCCTTTCAACACCTCCCAGTCCATTCCCAGTCCCTCCCAGTTCCCCCCCAGTCCCTCCCAGTGCCCCCCAGTCCCCCCAGCGCTCACAGGCAGGTGCTGGGCTGGTTGGAGTCCATCAGGGGGTACCAGGTGAAGTCGTAGATGATGTCACCCTCGGCCACCTGCACGGCCGCCACCTGCCCCCCAGTGACCCCCAGAGACCCCTGAGTGACCCCCAGAGACCCCTGAGTGACCCCCAGAGACCCCCAGAAACCCCTGAGTGACACCCAGTGACCCCCAGAGACCCCTGAGTGACCCCCAGAGACCCCCAGAGACCCCTGAGTGACCCCCAGTGACCCCCAGAGACCCCCAGAGACCCCTGAGTGACCCCCAGTGACCCCCAGAGACCCCTGAGTGACCCCCAGAGACCCCCAGAGACCCCTGAGTGACCCCCAGAGACCCCCAGAGACCCCTGAGTGACCCCCAGTGACCCCCAGAGACCCCTGAGTGACCCCCAGTGACCCCAGAGACCCCTGAGTGACCCCCAGTGACCCCCAGAGACCCCTGAGTGACCCCCAGTGACCCCAGAGACCCCCAGTGACCTTCAGAACCACCCCAGAGACCCCTGGGACCCAAATCGCCCCCAGACCCCCAAATCCCCCCCCAGGACCCCCCAAACCCCCCAAATCCCACCCCAGAACCCCCCAAATCCCCCCCCAGACCCCCAAATCCCCCCCAGATCCCCCCAAATCCCCCCCCAGACCCCCAAATCCCCCCCCAGACCCCCAAATGCCCCTCCAGGACCCCCCAAATCCCCCCCCCGTCACCCACCAGCTCGGGCAGGGGGCTCCCCGGGGGGGGTCCCGGGGGGAAGGGGAGGTCGAAGATCCTCAGGGCGTTGTCGTTGCTGCAGCTCAGGACGCAGGAGCCGTCGGGGGCCCTGGGGGGGGACCCCAAAATGACCCCGGGGACCCCAAAATAACCCCCAGGGGCCCCAAAATAACCCCGGGGACCCCAAAATAACCCAAAACAACCCCCAGGGACCCCAAAATAACCCAAAATAACCCCCAGGGACCCCAAAATAACCCAAAACAACCCCCAGAAACCCCAAAATAACCCCAGGGACCCCAAAATGACCCAAAACAACCCCCAGGGACCCCAAAATGACCCCCAGGGACCCCAAAATGACCCCGGGGACCCCAAACTAACCCAAAACAACACCCAGGGACCCCAAAACAACACCCAGGGACCCCAAAATGACCCCAGGGACTCCCAATCCCCCCCCCAGGAGACCCCAAACCGACCCCCCCAGGAGCCCCGGGGGTTTTTGGGGTGATCTGAGGGCGGTTTGGGGGGTCCGGGGGGGGTCCCGGGGGGTCCCGGGGGGTCCCGGGGGGGGTCTCTCACCATTTGCAGCCCCTCAGGAAATTCTCGGGGCGCTGAGCGAATTCCTCCCGCGCCCCCCAGACCGGCCGGGGGGGGCGGTCCAGCTGGAACAGGGGAACCTGAGGGGGGGGAGAGCGGGGGGGGCGTCAGGGACCCCCACCCCAAAAAAAAAACCCCAAAAAAACCCCAAAAAAATCCCAAAAAAACTTCTCAGAGTCAGAGACCACCCCCCAACCACCCCCCCGAAAAAAAGCTCCAAAAAAACTTCTCAGAGTCGGAGACCACCCCCCCAAAATCCCCCCCCCCAAAATCCCCCCCAGACTCACTCGATCTCCTCCGGCTCCTCCTTGGCCGCCCCCTGAAGGCTCCAGGGGGGGTCGGGGTCTCCCGAAGAGGCTGCGGGGGGAGGGGAGAGGTCAGAGCCCCGCCCCCGCCTCCCAAAGTTTCCCCCAAACCCCAAAAAAACCCAAAATCCCCTAAAAAAAAACCCCAAAATCCTTCCCCCCCCCCCCCCATCGGCGCGCACCTTCCGTCTTGGGCGCCGCCATGACACCGCGAGGCCACGCCCCCTTGGTGCCCGCGCGCTGTATTGACCACGCCCCCATAGCCATATATGGAAGGAGGCGCGAATGTGGTTGGCCACGCCCCCCCCCGTGGGCGGGGACTCGGCGTTTTCCCGCCAAGAGGGGCCGGCCGCCATTTGGGATCCCGAAATCCCCAAATGTGACCCCAAAACGGCCCCAAAATGTCCCCTGAGGGGGGCGGGGGGCTCCGGGGGACCCCAAACTGGGGCCGGAGGGGTTCAGAGGGACACGGGGCACCCCAAAGTGTCACCTGAGGGGGTTCAGTGGCTTTGGGGGACCCCAAAATGTGACACGGAAGAGTTGAGAGGACCCCAAAGTGTCCCCTGAGGGGGTTGGGGGCTCCGGGGGACCCCAAAATGCCCCCTGAGGGGTTCAGAGGGACACGGGGCACCCCAAAATGTCCCCTGAGAGGGTTTGGGGGACCCCAAAATGTCCCCTGAGGGTTGGGGGGGCCCTAAAGGGCGTCCCTGGAGGGGGTGCGGAGCAGCCAATGGGTGACAGTGGCGGTGACGTCACCGGTGAAGGGACAGGGACACCTGGGATGTCCCCTGGGTGGTGCCCCCAGTGCCGAGCTGGGGTTGGTGGCCGTGAGTTCACCGGGTGTGGTGACCCCACCCACATGGTGTCCCCTCCATGGCCACCATGACACCGTGATGGCCGCCATGATCCAACCATGGCCACCAGGACACAACCATGACCACCACAACCCAACCATGGTCACCATGATCCAACCATGGCCACCATGATCCAACCATGGCAACCATGATCCAACCATGGCCACCATGATCCAACCATGGCCACCATGACCCAACCATGGCCATCACAACCCAACTATGGCCACCATGATCAAACCATGGCCATCACAACCCAACTATGGCCACCATGACTCAACCATGGCCACCATGACCCAACCATGGCCACCATGATCCAACCATGGCCACCGTGACACAACCATGGTCACCATGATCCAACCACGGCCACCATGATCCAACCATGGCCACCATGATCAAACCATGGCCACCGTGACCCAACCATGGCCAAGATTATCCAACCATGACCACCATGATCAAACCATGACCACCATGATCCAACCATGACCACCACAACCCAACCATGGCCACCATGATCAAACCATGACCACCACAACCCAACCATGGCCAAGATTATCCAACCATGACCACCATGATCAAACCATGACCACCATGACCCAACCATGACCACCATGACTCAACCATGACCACCATGACCCAATCATGGCCACCATGATCAAACCATGGCCACCATGACCCAACCATGGCCGCCATGACCCAACCATGGCCACCACAACCCAACCATGGCCACCACGACCCAACCATGGCCACCATGATCTAACCATGGCCGCCATGACCCAACCATGGCCACCATGATCTAACCATGGCCACCATGACTCAACCATGGCCATCAAAACCCAATCATGGCCATCACAACCCAACCATGGCCACCATGATCAAACCATGGCCACCATGACCCAACCATGGCTATCACAACCCAACCATGGCCACCACAACCCAACCATGGCCACTGTGAACCAACCATGGCCACCACAACCCAACCACGGCCACCACAACCCAACCATGGCCACCATGACCCAACCTTGGCCACCACAACCCAACCATGGCCACCACGACTCAACCATGGCCATCACAACCCAACCATGGCCATCCCAACCTAACCATGGCCACCATGACAAAACCATGACCACCGTGACCCAACCATGGCCACCACGACTCAACCATGGCCACCACGACTCAACCATGGCCACCACGACCCAACCTTGGCCACCACGACGTTCTTCCATGACCCATCCGCGCCCACCTTGATGTTCCTCAAGGCCACCACACCCCAGGGGGTCTCAACGGGGTTACCTGGGGGGGGGGGGGTGCCAGCAGGGTGGGGCCACCACAGATGTCCAGGTGCCCCCAAATGTCCCCCTCCCCACAAAAACAGTCGCAGGTGAAAATCAGTAAAACTTTATTAATTCCCCCAAAATTCCAAATTCCCCGAAATTCGCTTCCCCTCCCCCTCCCCCCCAACAACCCCGAAAGTGAAAAGAGCAAAACAAAGGGGGGTGGGGGAGGGCAAAGGACCCCCCCCTCACCCCGAACCCCCAAAACCGCCACCGAGTGCCCCCCACCCCCACCCCCCGTCCTCATTAATGAACCCTCATTAACAAACGACCCCATAAATTACAGCCCCCCCCCCCACCGCCCCCCAAAATCAGGGGGGGCTCCCACGCCTGCCCCTCCCCCACTCCAACTTGGGGGTCACCCTCGACTTGGGGGTCACCCCGAATTTCAGAGTGGGGATCAACCCCCCAATTTAAGGGTTTCACCCCAACTTAGGGGTCAGCCCCAGGCTGGGGGTGGCCCCCTCTGAATTTGGGGGTTCCCCCTCAAACTTGAGGATCTCTCCAACTTCGGGGGTGACCCCAATTTGGGGGTGACCCCAAATTCAGCCATCGCCACCCTTGGGTGTCACCCCAACTCAAGGGATCACCCCAACTCAAGGGTCACCCCAACAGTCTGTGGGGACCTGGGGGGTGACAACAGCCCCGTCCCCACTGGAACTTGGGGCTTTGGGGGTGACAACCCCAAACCCGTTTCGATTTGGGGGTGACAACCCCGTCACCACCGGGAATTGGGGTCACCCCCCAGACGTGCGGGGTTTGGGGGGTGACAACAACCCCGTTCCCACACAAATCCGGGTGTCGCCCCCAGGGCCCGTGGGGGTTTTTTGGGGGTGACAAAAACCCCGACCCCCACTGACCCTCGGGGGTCACTCCCACAGCCCCGGGGAGGTTTTGGGGGTGGGGGTGACGCCCCCGACCCCGTTTCAGGGTGGGGCTCTCAGGGGGTGACGCCGCCGCTCCCGTGGGAGTTTCGGGGTCACCCCCGTGGCCGGTGGGGGATTGGGGGTGACAACAACCCCGACCCCGTTAGAGTTTGGGGGTTCGGGGGGTGACACCCCCGACCCTGGAGCCACCTGGGGGTTTGAGGGGGGTGACAACAACCACAGCCCCGAATCGATTTGGGGGTCACCCCCACGGCCTGTGGGGTTTTTGAGGGGTGACAACAACCCCGACCCCGTATCCATGTGGGGTTTTTGGGGGGGTGACAACAACCCCGAGCCCACAGGGACGTGGGGGTGACCCCCCGGCCCCCCGGGGGGGGGCTCAGTTGTCGTCGTCGCTGTCGTCGGGGCTGATGGCCGGGCTGGTGAGGCTGTAGGTGGGCGAGGTGGGGCTGTAGCCGGGGGACGTGGGGCTGTAGGTGGAGCCCTTGGGCGAGGTGGGGCTGTAGGTGGGCGAGGTGGGGCTGTACTTGGGCGAGGTGGGGCTGTAGGTGGGCGAGGTGGGGCTGTACTTGGGCGAGGTCGGGGTGTAGACGGGCGAGGTGGGGCTGTAGGTGGGCGAGGTGGGGCTGTACTTGGGCGTGGTGGGGCTGTAGGTGGGCGAGGTGGGGCTGTACTTGGGCGAGGTGGGGCTGTACTTGGGCGAGGTGGGGCTGTACTTGGGCGAGGTCGGGGTGTACTCGGGCGAGCTGGGGCTGTAGCTGGGGCTGGTCGGGGTGTACTTGGGGGAGGTGGGGCTGTAGCTGGGGCTGCTGGGGCTGTAGCTGGGGCTGCTGGGGGTGTAGGTGGGCGACTGCGGGGTGTAGCGGGGGCTGGACGGGGAGTAACTGGGCGAGGTGGGGCTGTAGCTGGGGGAGGTGGGGCTGTAACTGGGGGAGGTGGGGCTGTAGTTGGGCGAGGTCGGGGTGTAGTTGGGGCTGGTGGGGCTGTAACTGGGGGAGGTGGGGCTGTAACTGGGAGAGGTCGGGGTGTAGTTGGGGCTGGTGGGGCTGTAGTTGGGCGAGGTGGGGCTGTAACTGGGCGAGGTGGGGCTGTAGCTGGGAGAGGTGGGGCTGTAACTGGGGAAGTGGGGCTGTAACTGGGGGAAGTGGGGCTGTAGCTAGGCGAGGTGGGGCTGTAGCTGGGCGAAGTCGGGCTGTAGCTGGGAGAGGTGGGGCTGTAACTGGGAGAGGTGGGGCTGTAACTGGGCGAGGTGGGGCTGTAACTGGGCGAGGTCGGGCTGTAGCTCGGGGAGGTGGGGCTGTAACTGGGCGACGTGGGGCTGTAGCTGGGCGAGGTGGGGCTGTAACTGGGAGAGGTGGGGCTGTAGCTGGGCGAGGTGGGGCTGTAGTTGGGCGAGGTGGGGCTGTAGCTCGGCGAGGTGGGGCTGTAGCTGGGCGACGTGGGGCTGTAGCTGGGGCTCTGCGGGGTGTAGCCCCCCGGCGACCGCGGCTCGTAGGCGGGGGACGTCGGGCTGTAGCTGGGGGACATGGCCCCACCTGCGGAGAGGGGACACAGGGGTCAGGAGGGTGTTGGGGGGGTGTTGTGGGGCTGTTGTGGGGCTGTTTCTGTGTTACACGGTGTTCTGTGCGTGTGCGGGGTCGTTTGGGGTCCTTTTGGGGGTACTTTAGGGTGGTTCAAGGTGTTGTTAGGGTGTTCTCTGTGTGTTTCAGGTTATTTCAGGGTGTTACAGGGTGTTTCAGGGTGTTGTTAGTGGTCACAGGGTGTTTTGTGTGTGTTTTGGGTTATTTCAGGGTGTTACAGGTTATTTGGGGTTATTTCAGGGTGTTGTTAGTGGTTACAGGGTGTTTTGTGTGTGTGTTGGGTTATTTTAGGGTGTTTCAGGGTGTTGTCAGTGGTTACAGGGTGTTCTCTGTGTGTTTTGGGGTGTTTCAACCAATTAACAGCTGTTGTATGGGTGTTTGGGGTTATTTTCGGGTGTTTTAGGGTGTTTCAGGGTGTTGTTAGTGGTTACAGAGTGGTTTATGTGTCTTTTGGGTTACTTTAGGGTGTTTCAGGGTGTTTGAGGGGGTTGTTAGGGGTTACAGGGTATTCTCTGTGTGTTTCGGGTTATTTTAGGGTGTTTCAGGGTGTTACAGGGTGTTTCAGGGTGTTGTTAGTGGTTACAGGGTGTTCTCTGTGTTTTGGGGTGTTTCAGACAGTTAAAACCCGTTGTACAAGTGTTCTGGGTTATTTTAGGGTGTTGTTAGTGGTTACAGGGTGTTCTCTGTGTGTTCTGGGTTATTTTGGGGTGTTTCAGGGTGTTTCAGGGTGTTGTTAGTGGTTACAGGGTGTTCTCTGTGTGTTTCGGGTGTTCCAGCCAATTAAAAGGTGTTGTGCGGGTGTTCGCGGTTATTTTAGGGTGTTTCAGGGTGTTGTTAGTGGTTACAGGGTGGTTTATGTGTCTTTTGGGTTACTTTAGGGTGTTTCAGGGTGTTAGAGGGTGTTTTGGGGTGTTGTTACTGGTTACAGGGTGTTCTCTGTGTGTTTTGGGGTGTTTCAGCCAATTAAAAGCTGTTGTATGGGTGTTTGGGGTTATTTTCGGGTGTTTTAGGGTGTTTCAGGGTGTTGTTAGTGGTTACAGGGTGGTTTATGTGTCTTTTGGGTTACTTTAGGGTGTTTCAGGGTGTTTGAGGGGGTTGTTAGGGGTTACAGGGTATTCTCTGTGTGTTTCGGGTGTCTCAGATGGTTCAAAGCTGGTTCACGGGTGTTTGGGGTTATTTTCGGGTGTTTCAGGGCATTGTTACTGGTTACAGGGTCTTCTCTGTGTGTTTCGGGTTATTTTAGGGTGTTTCAGGGTGTTTCAGGGTGTTTCAGGGTGTTGTTAGTAGTTACAGGGTGTTCTCTGTGTGTTTCGGGTGTTCCAGCCAATTAAAAGGTGTTGTACAGGTGTTCGCGGTTATTTTAGGGTGTTTCAGGGTGTTGTTAGTGGTTACAGGGTGGTTTATGTGTCTTTTGGGTTACTTTAGGGTGTTTCAGGGTGTTAGAGGGTGTTTTGGGGTGTTGTTAGTGGTTACAGGGTGTTCTCTGTGTGTTTCGGGGTGTTTCAACCAATTAACAGCTGTTGTATGGGTGTTTGGGGTTATTTTCGGGTGTTTTAGGGTGATTCAGGGTGTTTCAGGGTGTTACAGGGTGTTGTTAGTGGTTACAGGGTGTTCTCTGTGTGTTTCGGGGTGTTTCAGCCAGTTAAAAGGTGTTGTACAGGTGTTTGGGGTTATTTTAGGGTGTTGTTAGTGGTTACGGGGTGTTCTCTGTGTGTTCTCTGTGTGTTCTCTGTGTGTTTCGGGTGTCTCAGCCAATTCAAAGCTGTTTCACAGGTGTTTGGGGTTATTTTCGGGTGTTTCAGGGCGTTGTTAGTGGTTACAGAGTATTCTCTGTGTGTTCTGGGTTATTTTTGGGTGTTTCAGGGTGTTACAGAGTGTTTCAGGGTGTTGTTAGTGGTTACAGGGTGGTTTATGTGTCTTTTGGGTTACTTTAGGGTGTTTCAGGGTGTTAGAGGGTGTTTTGGGGTGTTGTTACTGGTTACAGGGTGTTCTCTGTGTGTTTTGGGGTGTTTCAGCCAATTAAAAGCTGTTGTATGGGTGTTTGGGGTTATTTTCGGGTGTTTTAGGGTGTTTCAGGGTGTTGTTAGTGGTTACAGGGCGGTTTATGTGTCTTTTGGGTTACTTTAGGGTGTTTCAGGGTGTTAGAGGGTGTTTCGGGGTGTTGTTAGTGGTTACAGGGTGTTCTCTGTGTGTTTCGGGGTGTTTCAACCAATTAACAGCTGTTGTATGGGTGTTTGGGGTTATTTTCGGGTGTTTTAGGGTGATTCAGGGTGTTACAGGGTGTTTCAGGGTGTTGTTAGTGGTTACAGGGTGTTCTCTGTGTGTTCTGGGTTATTTTGGGGTGTTACAGGGTGTTTCAGGGTGTTGTTAGTGGTTACAGGGTGTTCTCTGTGTGTTCTGGGTTATTTTGGGGTGTTTCAGGATGTTTCAGGGTGTTGTTAGTAGTTACAGGGTGTTCTCTGTGTGTTTTGGGGTGTTTCAGCCAGTTAAAAGGTGTTGTACAGGTGTTTGGGGTTATTTTAGGGTGTTGTTAGTGGTTACGGGGTGTTCTCTGTGTGTTCTCTGTGTGTTCTCTGTGTGTTTCGGGTGTCTCAGCCAATTCAAAGCTGTTTCACAGGTGTTTGGGGTTATTTTCGGGTGTTTCAGGGTGTTGTTAGTGGTTACAGAGTATTCTCTGTGTGTTCTGGGTTGTTTTCGGGTGTTTCAGGGTGTTTGGGGTTATTTCTGGGTGTTTCAGGGTGTTGTTTGTGGTTACAGGGTGTTCTCTGCGTGTTTGGGGTTATTTTCGGGTGTTTCAGGGTGTTGTTAGGGGTTACAGGGCGTTCTCTGTGTGTTTGGGGTTATTTCGGGGTGTTTGGGGCTGTGTTTTGGGGCTGTACTCACCGGGGGAGGGGATGTAGGGGCTGGAGGGGCCGGGTGACCCCGGCGAGCCGGGCGTGGGTGACCAGGCCGGGGAGTAGCCGGGGCTGAACCCGGAGGCGTCCGAGGCGGCGCTGGGCGAGAACCCGGCCCCGCCGGGGGTCATCCCGCTGCCTGTGGGGGAAACGGGGGTCAGGGGGACCCCAAACACAACCCAGGACCCCCAAACCCATCCCAAATACAGCCCAGGACCCCAAACACAGCCCGGGACCCCAAATACAGCCCAAACACAGCCCAGGACCCCAAAACCAACCCCAGGACACCCCAAATGCCCCAATTTACCCCCAGAAACCCCTCCCAGTTCCTCCCAGTTCCCTCCCAGTCCCTCCCAGTTCCCTCCCAGTGCCCCCAACTCACCCACGCTGGGGGACCAGGCGCCGTAGGCCGGGGTGGCCCCCTGGTTCCAGGGGGTCATGGCCGGGACATCCCCCCATGGGCTGGGGCCGAGCCGAAGAACATCCCGGTGGCTGCGGAGAGAGAGGGGTCAGGGGCACCCCGAAATCGGGGGGGGGCAGCAACATCTGGGGGGCAGCAACATCTGGGGGGATCCCAGCAACTGGGGGGCAGCAACATCTGGGGGACATCAGTACATGGGGGAACACCAGGTCCCCAGGGTGTCCCTGTCTGTCCCCGGGGTGTCCCCGTCTGTCCCAGGGGTGTCCCCGGGGTGTCCCTGTCTGTCC